>JASDQU010348350.1:0-12307 GCA_032191745.1 Picea mariana
CATGAGCTAGTGAGTATTTTCTTAGTGTCCTTCTCCAAATTGCCTCTACAATATTGGTCATCATATGTTTATTAGGTTCTAGTAATTTGTAGTATTTCTCTAGTTCTAAGGGTTGAGAGGACCTAATGCACCTCCCTTCATCATTTATGATGGTTCTATGTTTTACATTTGTGTGGGATATGGACGTCCATTCCAAAGAATCCTAGAAAGGAATAACTAGAGTCCTTGCAACAACTAAATGGATGTGATATATTCTTATATTTATAAATACTAGGTCATCAACATTCATCATCTAGGGGTCACTTAGAGGAATAACATCAAGATAGCCTTCTGCATGAATTTTTCTATAGATCTCTCCCCATCCTTGAAAAGGAAACTTGGGACTTGTTTGTGAATTTGTATCCTTATAGATTGGTTGCATAGGTTTAGATTCTAGTCTAGGTATTTGAATAATAGGGGTAGTTTGTTCTTGAGATGATTCAATTTCTATATACCCATGTTCTCCCTATTCTATGATTTCAGGCATAAGTTGTTTCCCCTTTGGGAATTTCTTTGGATTCCTAGATGAAGATCTTCTAGGAGGAATTATATTTGAAAAAATAAAAATAGACTTAACATTACAAATTAAATTTTCTAATTTGTACAGAATCTAACATTTTAAAATTGAGTTGGTTCCAAGCATTTTTATTTCAAAGAATTTAACATTTTCAAATGTTGGGAAAGAAAAAACAATGGTTTTGCTCTAAAACCATAACTTATTCTTTTCTATATTTCAAAATTTATGTAAAAGTATTCTTCATTCATTTTAGAAGACTTGAAACAAAGGGTTTTTCAAAAATACTAGAGTGATGAGACAACAATTGTTCTACAAAAGAAATTCAAACAATGTTAGTGCTTCAAAATTCTACAATTGATCAGCTCTTTAGAATTTTGAGAGAAAAAGCCAAAAAATCAAGATTGAAATTATCACTCTAATAGTGGAAATTTACTTTTGCATCAATGAAAAAAATTAAGATGAAAACTAACGATAGTTCACGGTGTGAATTCAAGGCTCAAATCAACAAAGTTCAAATTTAGCTCAATAAACCCAAAATGCAATGGAATCGATCACTTTATAAAAAAATATTGAATATTTCACTATGATTATTTAAATGTCCATATAACAAGATCAAATTCTACAATATTTCTTAAATTTAATCCAATTAGACACCCTAACCACCAAATTGTAGAATTTAATAGTGAAATGATATGTTTGAACAATCATTGGTGCATGGTATAAACTTTGAATCAGAGAAAAGTTAAAATGTTAGTTCCAGGTAAAATTTTCAACAATCCACAATGTAATCTAAATATAAATATAAACATTTTAATGTATTAGTGTCTATTCCCAAAATAGATTTGACTTAAAGTCCAAAAGTATAGCAATTTGTAATGTTTTTCAAAATTCATGCAAATCCATGTAATTAGAGTGGTATACAATTTTAGTACAGCAATTTGTAATGTTTTTCAAAATTCATGCAAATGCATGTAATTAGAGTGTTATACAACTTTTTTTTTACCTTGGTGTACAAAAGTTCAAAATCACAATGACAAGATTATCATCGGCGTTTGATACTTTCATTGGGGTTTATTTCAACTTTTCATATGGGAAAAGTTAATTTTCACCCCAACAAGCGCTTATCAAAATAACTTTAAACTTTTTGATCGGTAGTGTTCAAAACTTTGTTGTATTGTGCGATCAATATAATCTAAAACTTTACATCAGTGAACTTTTTCACTTGATAAACAACACAGAGTTAAAAGGCACACCAATGATTAGTGCAAATTTTAACTTTATGAATCAAACACAACAGAGTTATTTTTAACTTTATTCTGTGATGCA
This sequence comes from Picea mariana, assembly GCA_032191745.1. Classification (NCBI taxonomy): domain Eukaryota; kingdom Viridiplantae; phylum Streptophyta; class Pinopsida; order Pinales; family Pinaceae; genus Picea; species Picea mariana. The sequence continues at coordinate 1,883 of JASDQU010348350.1, forward strand.
ATAAGCGAAAAATTAATTGTTTCAAAAAAAATGAAAGTGTAAAGTGACCTCTGATAGAAAGAGTTGATCCTGGTGGTTTCAACTTTTCATCGAGGGAAAAGTAAAGTTTGTCCTGTGATGAAAGTTTAAATATTCACCAACGAACAATAAAAGGGCTTATTAAAAGGGATCTTTTGATTTAGAAAATTTTGGGTTTTCTTTGGCAATGGAGTTAGACAAAAAAATGTTTTCATATAATTTTATCAAAACATAGAAGAAAAAATTAATTTTTGAATAAGATAGGAAACTGAAGTATCAAGTGGTACCCAAAATTTGCAAAAATCATTAGGGTGTGTTGAAGTCTCAATACGACCAAAATTTGTGCACAAAGACATTTTTAAATGGAATTCTAGGCCCCATTTAGTATTATGTTATGCCCTAATTAAAATATATTAGCTCGTCTAATATCTATATTATATATGATTTTAAGATGCTAACTGAAACTATCATGTTCCATCAATAACTAATGTATTTTAATCCATGAAAATAATCCATTGATGTTTGGAGCACCTGATACCCATTGTTAGCACTAAGAGTCACACTTAGACTATTGTAAGTGCAAGCCCAATACCCATTAGAATATAAATGGATTAAATTGGTTTGGGTAGGTGGATCAACAAGACTGGGAAATAAAGGGAGAGGGAAACAACTTGTCTTCAGAGGCATTCCATTGGGCAAGGAGTCATAACATCCTACAGATCAAAGGAAGTCAAATTGTATATCAGGCAAAGGGATATATAATGATGAGTAGAAGCGTGGTGAATACAACAAGAGGAAGAACATCCAATGTACATAAATCCTTTCTGCAAATAGATAAAGATTGCTTTGACAATAAACACTGATTTAATGGGCAAGCTACAACAAATCCTCTGTTGTTCATGAATCCATCCATCAATGGCAGCTATGATCCTCAAAACCTACAATATGGTCAAGCTAGAAGATAAAAAAGAAATGGAAAAACACATAAGACAATATGATAACATCTCTCATGAATCTTTCATGGAAGAAAATTTCATTACAAACAGACCCTCAGGCTTACAAATGAGCAACTAAAACTACTCCTCTAGCTCTCTCCTCTCTTGACTCATGAATCCAACACTTTCCTTCTCAAAATCAATTTCATTTATAGTGAATGATATCTATATACCCTAAGGAGGTCTAAACGAAGGAGATACATATGATCCTCCTCCACTTAAGAGTCTTGTTACAAAAGATTCCAACCAAAACCTAACAAATTCCTATTTTTCAAGATCTTTCCTATTGTGATAAATTCCTTTTGAAATAGGTCATTCTGCTTGTTCTGGAGGTGGAAAACATGTCCCTCATTTCCACCTAACTCCCAAGAGACCATTCAAACCTTCCCTGACAGTTGGAAGCCCTCCCATAGCTCGAATTTTTCAGACTGTTAGAGTTCATAGCACCTATGACAACATGCGCTGCGAACTTTCCTGTAGGTGATATTTTTATCTTTTCTCCAAAAATATGAAGTCGGTTAGGATGAACTTTTTTCAGCAAGTCAAAAACACCATGTTTGTCCTCCACACCAAATTTCATAGGAACCCAGATGGGAAATCAAAAGTTACAAGCAAAGCAATCCTCTGTTGTGTGCTAATTGCTTGCAAACTGTCATAAATTACCATTTTGTAGCGTCGGTGCTGTGAACTTTCCTGTAACAGCTTGTTTCACTTGCCAATGTTTTAACACCTCCTAAAACTATCTCAAGTGTCCCAAAATGTTGTAAAAATTTCATACTCTTGGTACATGACTAGAAGAAAACATTCAAATAGCTAATCATGGTTTTAAAAACATAGACATCCTCAAAAGTTGTAAAAATGCATAACACAAGAAACTTGACCAAAACTAATGCTTGGTTATGGAGGTTCAACATCTTCATTTTCTAATCCTCGAGCTTCTCCTAGTAGCAACCTTGGCCAACATGTCATGAGGCTTTGTCCTTACAATCTCCCCTCCCTTGTAAGTCTTCCGATGTTATTGAAGTCCATAAATTCTGTTGAAGGATGTATTTTCTGTGAGTTTTAATGGCAGCTATATGTGTGAAGAGAGGGAAAAAATGAGATTAGGATATTGATGACATAATTGTTTTCAATAGGTTGGAATTAAAAAGAGTTTTATGGAATTTATCCTATACACAGGAGGTATAAGAGGAGACACTCTTTCAATCATAAACAATAAGGAATGACAATTGGGAGTTATAATAAAAGGGAAGTGCAAGCAAATTCTCAGCTTAAACAGGGTTTACTCATCAATACAAATATCATTTAATCAGCATGAGAATGCATTCAATCTTTAAAATTGGTTCAATAGATGATCAACCATCTGTTTCAAGTTTAAGAGGGGTGCAGGTTTACTCTTTAAAAGTTGAGCTTGTAAAGATGCAGAAACATGGGGTTTTAATAATGCTGGAATAGAGGGTTTGCAGTGCTAGGTGAAAATTATGGGAACAAGTAAATTTTGAGCAGGAGGAAAATCAAATTAGGTCAGAAGGTGGTCAGGTTTAATAGGCACAGTTCAGAGCATATTTTAAGTGAATTTTGAAAACTGATAGCAAGGCAGTGACAATTCACAATGCCAAAAGGAAAAGCAGCCAAAACCCCTTTCTCGGCCTTCAAACAGGATGTAAACTCTCATGGAGTACCTAGTGGTCCTTATTTTGATGTCGGTGTCTTTGAATTTGCACAAGGGTGTCTACAAGTAGTCCAACCTCCAACACTCTCCTTCAGCCAGTTCGCAGCACCAGTTTGCAACGCACTGGTGTTTTAATTTTATCTCTCAAAGGCCAAATTGAGTCGGGTTGAATTTTGGTCAGCAAGTCAATGCCAATATCATTCTCCTCCAAAAAACATTTCAGAAAAACCCACATCGTCTTTCAAAATTTATGGTCAAATATTTAGAATACTCTGCTATAGGAAATGAGTTCGCAGTGCCTGATTCAAACAAGAATTGCATACTTCGAGGATACTGTTCGGAGATCCGATGACATGATCCCTGGAAAATTGGTTAAATATGGTGCTGAAAATAATGAAATTTCCTCTGTCAAGGTTCTTTAATTTGCAATGATGATAGATGAAAGCATGATGTACTTAGAGTACACTGTGAACTCTCCTAGTGAGTTGGCATCTCATACAATCGACTCTGACTTGACACTTAAATGGATAAATGATGACAAAGATAATCTTGTGTACAACATGGAGGTGTGACATGTCAAGGTAATGTTGTAAGGATCAAAGGTGTGACTCAAAAACAAAACCAAAGTGGTTATTTTTAACCCCTACAACTCTATTTGCTAACATCTGGCTCCACAGGGGATGGCATGCTTCCTGTGAGCTTCCAATAACATGCAATTCCAGTGCCTTATCCATTCCATCTCTACAATTTGTACTATGTCTATGCCTTGAGAGCACCTCTGATCATTTATTGAAAACTGAAAAACACTCACTGCAAACCAAATGCTTGCATAGCAAGCTTATTTATATACATTCCTACACTAATATATTTGGTTGAGCTTCTTGGATTAATTGAAGTCATACTTCCAATGCAACCAGGTGAGTATCAAACGGATGAAAATAACTCCTTCCATGCAATTGTTCGAAAGAATTTTCAAGTGATATGAATCTTACAGCAATAGGTTAGTAAGCAATGGATACTTACAACTATGCTATGAAATCATACCAACAACTGGATCATTAGAAACCTTTGAAAAATATAACTCTATGTAAAAATCCACAGGATCATGAAACTTATGACAAGACATTTCTAGTTGGTTAAGAAAACCATTTTTCTCCTATGTGAAGGTTGATTCATCAATAAAATGATGGTCCTCATATACTGCATAGCTACTCATATGTTGTTTGATGTCTTTTGCAAGTGTAGGTATAGAAATGATAGACATTTCCTTGTCGATCCTTGGAGTTTTCTACTCATCAATATGTGATAAAAAGAACTCCAAGTGTTGTTGCAATTCTTCCTTATCTTTTTCACTATATTCCCATGGCTTAGATTCAAAATTGTCATATGCTGATATATTGATATGCTCATTATCATTTGAATACTCAAAGGAAACAATTTGATTTTCATGACAACTTAAAACAATGGATACATTTGATACAATGTCAAAAGTATCTACATCTTGGCTATCACTTTGAAGATCATCATCCTCTTGATCATTATGAAAAGTGTCTTCTACTGCAACATACTCTTTATGACTATTTGATCCTTTACCTAGTAAATCGAATTCATAACATCATTCTTGATAAAGAAAATTAGCTGCAAATTTATCTTTGCAAAATAAACGTAATGTAGCATGAAAATGTCTTAGTAAATCGAGAGTGATCTACACCAATCACAAGTTGCTCCATCTAAAGAGTATGCAAACAATTTGATGAGGACATCTTCATGTATAACTTTCATCTTAATTATACACTCATGAAAAAGTAGTAAAAACTTGGCTGGCATTTCCCAATTTTCCCCTCTAAACCTAGGAAGACAACCTTCCCATTCACTTCTATCAGGTACGGGGTTTGGAAAACCAAATGTATTTGAGAAATCACAAAATGCATACCTATGAGCAAGAATCTTGTCCATTTTCAACCAGTGGAGTCACCCATAGATTCATCTATGATGAAGTTGGAGTCATCAGGTAGAAGATTGCAGTCAAGCTTGTGTCCTACTCCTATCTACCATCAAGAGTTGGATCTGATCATTGTCGTTCTCCCATGAAATATTTCTTCACTTTCATCCCCGACAACGGCACCAAAAATGTTAGCACTGAGAGTCACACTTAGACTTTTGTTGGTGAAATCCCAGTACCCATCATAATATAAATGGATTAAATTGGTTTGGGTAGGTGGATCAACAAGACTGGGAAAGAAAGGGGGAGGGAAACAACTTGTCTATAGAGGCATTCCATTTGGCAAGGAGTCATAACATCCTACAGATCAAAGGAAATCAAACTGTATATTAGACAAAGGGATATATAATGATGAGTAGAAGCATGGTTAATATGACAAAAGGAAGAACAACCATTGTACATAAATCCTTTATGCAAACAGATAAAGATTGCTTTGACAATAAACAATGATTTAATGGGAAAGCTACAACAGATCCTTTATTGTTCATGAATCCATCCATCAATGGCATCTATGATCCTCAAAACCTGCAATATGTTCAAGCAAGAAGGTAACAAAGAAATGAAAAAACACAGAAGACAATATGATAACAGCTCTCATGAATATTTAATTGAAGAAAATGTCATTACAAACAGGCCTTGAGGCTTACAAATGAGCAACTAAAACTACTCCTCTAGCTCTCTCCTGTCTTGACTCATGAATCCAACACTTTCCTTCTCAAAATCCATTTCATTTATAGTGAATGATCTCTATCTACCCTAAGAAGGTTGAAACCAAGGAGATACATAGGATCCTCCTACATTTAGGAGTCTTGTTACAAAAGATTCCAACCAAAACCTAACAAATTCCTATTTTTCGGGATCTTGCCTACTGTGATAAATGCCTTTTGAAACAAGTCATTCTTCTTGATCTGGAGATGGAACACATGTCCCTCATGCCCAACTAACTCATAGGAGATCATTCGAACTTTCCCAGTCTTGCTTATCCACCTACCCAAACCAATTTAATCCATTTATATTTTGATGGGTACTGGGCTTGCACTTACAACATTCTAAGTGTGACTCTCAGTGCTAACACCCATCACTTGGTGAAAGTGTTGATTATTAATATAAAATAGTTTTGATCTAGCTAATGATGTAAAAATGCTTCAATGAGTCTAGATGAAGTTGTATAACACTTCACACAAGTCAATGCCATTCAAATCCAAGAGGCATAATAGAGAATTCCATAATACATGCAATGCACTGAAATTAGGAACAATAAATTTATGTAAACCAATTTGAAATATTATGATGATTGTAGCATGAAACTAAATGATCAAATATGAATTCAAAAATAATCGATCTAGTCAATCAACAAGAAGCCATAAATCAAACTCAAAAGAATAAGTTTAAAGAAAATAGATCAAATTAACATGACCTTATTTTAAAATTTAAAGGGGGTGAGGGTTGGGGCTACATTAGTAGACTTGAGGGGTTGTTTAGGGCTCAACACCTTCATAAGGGAAAATAGGATTCTAAAGCCAAGGAGAATACTTAATTCACAGTTTTGGAATGCTTGTGTTGGGCCCCTTGTATCTCTACCCAGAGTTGGGAGTCATGTGGTCTATGTTTCTAATCAAGGTCACAGTGAGAAAGTGGTTGTCTATGAAAACAAGAAAGTGGATGCTCATATAACTAATTATCCAAATATCCCTCCTTAACTGATATTCCAACTTCATAATGTCACGCTGCATGTTGATGTTGAGACGAATGAAGTATATGCTCAAATGACATTGCATACATTGAACCCACAAGAACAAAGGGAAATGTCTCATCGAGTTCCTAAACATGAGACTCATAGCTCAAAATAAAATAGTTACTTCCACAAAAAACCAAGTGTAAATGATACTAGTAATCATGGTGGATTTTCAATTTGATGTCAAGTAGCTAAGAAAGTGTTTCCTCCACTTTATTTTACTCAAAATCCTCTCATTTAGGAGCTTCACTACAAGATATTTGTATGATAATGAGTGGAAGTTTTGGGGTATATATATGGGTCATACTAAGAGACATTTGTTGGAAACAAGTTGGAGTGTTCTCATATGTACCAAGAGACTTGTTGCTGGCAACTTAGTATTGCTCATTAGAAATGAGAATGGATAGGTATGGTTGGGAATAGAAGAGTGAATAGATCAAATATAGTTATGCCATCATTGTTTCTCTCAAGTAATAGCATGCACATTGGGGTTCTTGTTGTTGCATCTCATTATACTACTACAAGCAACCCATTCACTTTTTGTTTACAATCCAAATGGAAAGTTCATCTGTATTTGTTATACCAATTGCTAAATATGGAAAAAAACTATTTACCATATGTGACCTTTTGCAAGATGTGTTTTTCATGTTATAGAAATAGAAGACTCCAGAGCATGGAGGTGCATGGGTACTATAACTATTATTGGTGACTTGGATCTAGTTTGTTAACCAAATTCTCAATGACACTCTATGAAGGTATTATATAGGAGAAGATGCACTTGTTTGGTAGAAACTAGCATGTTTATCTCATAGTAATGGAAATAGTGGCAATACATGTATTCTAGTGTATCAAAATTTAAAATAAATGTTGTCACCTACCTAATTAAAATTTTACATGATTTTAATTGTATATTTTTTACTTTTGTAAAAACTAAGCCAAACCATGAAGAATCCATAACGGAGCAAGAGCACCATGTTCCTTACATGTTCATCCAAGACTAAGCATAAGTCAAGTCTAAGCAAGTTGACCAAGGACCTTCGGGATTCAAAAAAGACACCCTTCTCAATGCTTTGACATGATGTTACCCAAAATTGTTGTGAAAATAGGAAGAGCCCTCATTAAAGGGTGCAAGAGAAAGCCACATTTGGATTTGTAGTAAGTATGAACTCAAAATTTACTATATTAGTGAAAATTTTATAAAGTTGTAATGACTTCCATCTACATAGAATACAATTTTCATAAAATTTATGAAAACATAGATTTGGGGTAACATGTTCAAAATAGAAAACTAATTTAACTATAAAAATAACAAACAAATAGCAATAAATCTAAAAAAAAATTGCATTCCTTCATATCCTTGTTTTCCTAAAAAACAAGTAAATATAAGATTGAAAATTATTTAAAAAAAAAATGCACATAAACAATAGAAAAAGAGTGAATCATTTCCATGGTTACAAGAAGACGATTTTCCTTGAGTTTACTTGCCTTAGCCTCTTGAAACTTGACTTTGCTTATCTCTTTAAACCCTAAAAACCTTAACCAATGAGAAAATAAGAAGAGGAGAAGAAAAGTGAGAAGAAAATTTGAGAAAATAAAGAGGAATGATAGGTTGTATTCCTCTTATTCTCCTTTTCATTGGAGAAACACTTTTAAAGGGAATGGGAAATGAGAAAAAGAGATAACTTGTCAATTTGAAATGAAGAAATTACAAAGGAAACAAAATTAGAAAAATCAAACTAATGCTATGAGTACCCACCTTTAATTTCACTAGAAGCTAGTAGTTAGACTAAGAATTCCTCCTTGAAACTTGCACTTAATTTGGCCATGAACCATTTATCCTTTAATTTTACTTATACTTATTTGGAGTAAATCACATATCTTTAGCTTAAAAAAACACCCTATCTAATATAGGGGTGGGGTGGTTGAATGAAGATTTATGATACTTTTTGAGTGAAAATTAATTTATGTATAATGTTAATGAAGATAATGAATAAGTAAAAGTTTAATAGTTAAGGTATCTTTGGCACATTACATGTTTCCTTGTTTCGAAAGACCCAATACACGTTGGAAATCAAGCAAAGCAATCTATTTTCATAATGTTTAATAGAAATTTTCATAATGTTTAACAGAATTTTTCATAATCTATTAAAATTTTTATAATGTTTAACAGAAATTTTATATTAAATTCATTTTTTTGAAAAATTTCGACTAACAGATTATATTGAAGCTCTAATATCAATGGCGAACACACTAGGCGAGGAGGGATTGATTCCATCCATGGAGCGGGCCGATGCTAAAATTTCACTACGAAGTGAAAGGAAAGGGCACAAGCGGAACTGCCAAAAACTTCGCTGGAGACACTCACCCCCGGTGACACCAACAATCCTCTAGCTCAGTTCTAACTTCTCATGGCGGGGGGCGATGGCCTTATTTATTATTTATTATACTTGCTTTTTTTATATATATAGTATTTGATTCATACTTAAATTAAGTTGGTTTTGATTTTTTATTAGTTTGGGCACGTTATAAATTATATTGTAATTAAATCATAGTTAAGTTAATTAGTCTTTTTATCAGTTTGCAATTTGTGAAATGTTTTTATTAAAGTTTTGTAAAAAATTATTCTAAATAAAATTATTTGAAAATTTAAAAAAAAAATTAATTTAATTTTTTAATAATTGAAAAATATATAAATAATTATTATATTAAAAATAATTAAAAAAAAAATACAAAATAAAATATTGTGTGACGGCCATCATGGACCTGAACACTCATAGTTAAGACTTTGTCACTCTATTATGGCATATGCGTTTTGGCGGCCTGTTGCGTTTTAAGTAGGGATGACCTACATAATGTACTTGCCAATCTTGCATATGCAGGGAAGTTAAGAGCGAGCGATAAATACACGTTACAGTTTCCATTCTTTGATAGGTTCTGCGGCCTTAATCAAAGCGCAGTCTCCAAGTTTTTTTGTGGTCCGCTGAAGACTAGTTTCACGCGGAAAACCCTAATTACAATTGTCTCTATAAATTTTCCATAACAACACACTCATAATATAAATATAACTAGCATACTCTTTAACTGTCGAATGAGAATGCCTAAGTAAATCAAGGAAGATTTTGAAATTAAAATTGTTAATAAAAATCATAAAAATATTACAATTAAATTATTTTATTTCAAAATTTGTCATGAAACATTTACTCTATTTTAAATATTTGTGAGTTAAATTATTTTATTTTGAAATAAAAATATTTTCTATACATGATATTTATAGATCTCACATAACTTTTATGAACAAATTTAATAGATTGTAATTTAATTATATTTTAAATTTAATTTAATATATTATTTATTGGTGATACAAAGTCATGAAGGAGATATTGGAAATTAAATATAAAAAATAAGAAGAGAGAAAGTAAGATTTATGTAAGATGATGATGATGTCTCTTGTATTTAAATTTACTATCATTTATGTTAAATTTGATGTCTCTTGTATTTAGTATGATGATGATGATGATGATGATGATTAACGTCCACTAAGACCGAATTGGTCTATCGGACCTTAAGAGGGCAAGTGATTACTTGTGATTCTTTAGAATTTTGTTTCCGTGCTCGAAAAGCATTAAGAGAAGCTTTCCAAGATCACCATACTTTTGTTGAGTTAAGAGGTTAGGAAGGTTGGTAGTATGATAAACATTTTGAAAATGAGATCTAATATGGGTATAGGTTGGACAATCTAAGAGAAAGTGTTTTTCATCTTCAACATTCTTAGTGTCACAAAGGTGACACACTCTTTCATCCCAAGGCATTTTAGGAATTGACCAACGCCCAGTTTCAATATGGAGCTCGTGAGAATTTGTTCTTATCTTAGCAATGCTTATTTTTTTCTTTACACTTGGCAAAACAGATAGATAATTTTGACCTTCTATATCAGGGTTGATTACTTCTTTATAATACCTTAATTTTATTTTTTCCTGTAACTCTTTATCACACCACATTTTCT
>JASDQU010348353.1:0-12307 GCA_032191745.1 Picea mariana
GGTAAAATCCTTTGGAAACTAACCGAGCTTTGTGTCTTTCAACACTTCCATCTGATGCATACTTAGTTTTGTAGACCCATTTACATCTGAAAAATTTTATTCCTTTTGGAAGAGGTACAAGATCCCAAGTATCATTGGCCATTAAAGAACGATACTCTTCATTCATTGTTGTATCCCAATCTAGATGACCTAAAGCTTTAGCAAATGTCTCTAGATCATGAGTCTCTGAAACTTGAGCCAAAGGAGAAGAGGCTCGTTGGAACTGTGAACGTGTCCGACATTGATATGAAGGATCACTGACAATATCATCAGCTGCTTCTCATGTTGAATGGACCCATCTAGGAATTTGTGGAGCTGGTGCTAGTTCAAGTTCAAAGGACTCATCTGGAGGAAGGTGAGCAGGCGGAGGTGGATTTTCATCCTCACTTTCATCATCTGAAGAAGAAACTAGAATATGAACAAAAGAAGGCACAAACGCCGAATATGGCTCGTAGGACGAAGAAGGCACAAATGCCGAAGATGGATTGCAGAACGAAGAAGGAACAATCAACGAATTAGGCTCACTGGCCAAGAGATTTTCCTCAAATTTAACATCTCTTCTAATAATAATTTCATTATAATGTGGTTGAAGAAGTCTATAACCTTTGACATCTTCAGAATAACCAACAAATATACACTTCTCACTTTTAGGCTGCAATGCTTTCCTTTTCTCATCAGGAATGTGAGCCCATGTTATATTTCCAAATACACGGAAGTGACTTACATCTGGTTTAATTTTAGTCCAAGATTCTTCCGGTGTTATAATTTTAAGAACCTTTATGGGAGTGTGATTTACTATGTAATTTTCATGGTTGATTTCTACCACCCAATACTTTAGACTTAATCCCATAGATTGGATCATGCATTTGGATGCCCTATGTAGTGTAGTAACTTGTAAAAATATTGTTCACATATTTGACTCCATTATATGTTCTTCACTTTTTAATTTGATGTCCATATTATTTTTCTACAAGGGCCTTGTAGGCCAAAAACTTGTCAAAAACTTCATTCTTAAGTTTTAAGAAGTAAACCCAAGTACGTCTGAAAAATTCATCAATGAAAGTTAAGAAATTCTTGCACCCAGAAAAAGAAGGAGAAGAAAGTGGACCAAAAAAATCATTGTGAACAAGTTGCAAAGGGCCCGAGGCATGCCAAGAGGCACGTTTTTCAAAAATGTCCCAATGATGTTTGCTAAGAACACAACCGACAGAAACACCATCTCTGCATGAAATAAGAGGAAGACCAGTCACCATCTATTCATTACATAGTTTTTGCAATGAGCGATAGTTTAGATTACCAAACTGCTCATGACAAAGTTTTCTCAAGTCATCACTATGAGCAACAAAAACTGATGAAAAAGATGATGACCCAAAGTTCTCAAACTTGTACAACCTGGTAATATCATCAACAATTCCTGTTACAAGAACATGCTTAGGATATTTTAGATCCTTAATTACAACTTGGTGAGGTGAAAAGTCTACAGTTTTACCTTCACCTAAATGAGTGATTTGATATGTTGATAGAAGGTTATAAGAAAGACTTGGAACACATAATACATCATTGAAATGATCATTTTCTACTTGAACTGTGCCAGATCCTTCAACACTAAGAGATATATCATCACCAACAAATATTTCCTTGGTGTTACATTCATTTAGAGCAGAAAATATGTCTCTATCCTTAGCCATATGATAAGATGCTCCAGAATCAATAAGCCACTCATCAGAAGAAGAAGTAGAAGTTGTATTGAAGGAGAAACAAAAATTATTAAGTTCATGTCCATGAGAAGAAGTAGAATCAATATTGATGTTGTTCTTCTTCATTGTTGCTTCTAAAGTTGCCATCTTCTTGAAACATTTGGAATCATCATGATCATCTTTATCTCAAAAGTTGCAATGTCTGTCAGTCTTCTTACTTTTATATTTTGCTCCTTTGTCACCATTAGGATTGGAAGCTGTCTAAGTGGGTTTGGGACCCTTATATTGCTTGTTGTTGTGGCGAGGATCTTGCTTCTTGGGATTCTTGGGTTTATATTTATGATCGATGACTAAGGCTTTGTTGGAGGTACCTGCAGTGATGATCACTCCAAGTTGTACAAGCTTATATTGATCTCTAATCAAAGCATCACAAAAGTTATCAAGAGTAGGTTTTTTATAAGTTGTCCCTATAGCCTCTTTCATGGCATAAAATGTAGATGCAAACACATAATATGCACTACCTAGCTTAGAAAGAATAAGATAGATGGACTGATCTTCTTCTATATTTATCTTACATTCTTCACATAAAGTTCTGAGTGTTTTAAAATTATATAGATAGTCTTAAATGAAAGAAATATTATTTGTACTTAAAGTTAATACTTGATTTTCTAATTGTTGTGCTCAAATAATAGTGTGTTTATCAAACACGGATTCAATCTTGTTCCAAGCTTCTTTGGGTTGATCAATTGATTGAAGGTGGAACCCTAAATCAGGAGAGATGGACATTCTGATTAATCCACGTGCTTCGTCATTCCTATTATCCTATTTGAATTTCTTATCAACATTAGTGGGTGTTGTTTCCTTTCCCAAGGTAATATGGCACAAGCCTTTACTTAATAAATCCTCCATATTGAATTTCCATTGGAAGTAGTTGGTGCTAGTAAGAAAGAGATTACTTGTAGAATACATATTAAATATGCAAATAAAATGGATTTAAAAACTAAAACTAATGATCTGGATGGAAATATCTTGAAAAGTTAGGCAGTTTAAAAACAACAACACTGAAAATGAACTTCAGATGTGAGAGTTGTGCCCTTTCTAAAAAAGGCATAAACGATAACCAAAGGACCACGTGGTGGTGTAAATTGTTTTATGAAGTGACTCACTTTTATAAAGATAAGTGGGGATAACTTTTACAATGTAGTTACTTTATAAAAGAAAAGTTGCATACATAATAAATAACTCTAAAATAAAATATTAAAGCTACTTATAGTGATTCACTTTTAAACTTGAAGTGAAATACACTTTACAATTTTAGCATGAAATTTTTCAAAAAAAGTAACAAAAAGAGGGACTTGAACTCAAGACCTCTTACTTAATAAGGAAACTTTTAACCAAATGGTCTAGCAAAACATATTGTTTTGTTTAGCAAGAAGAGTGTTGTTGTTGTTGATGGCCTTGGAGAGCGTGCTAAAAAAACTCTTTTCACACAAGAAAAAAATTTCGCTGCTCGATGACAACAAGGGTTAGATCTCGATTAGCTTACCCAGAAGATGCACATTTTCCTATCTATTTCTAATTTTTCAAGATTGCACACGGCGTGGGGAAAAGAGAATACACATATTTAAAAGAGTAGCAACCCAGAAATAAATAATATAAAACTGAAATAAAACCAAAATAATACTCTACACAAATTTTAAAAATGCGTATTTAAGCTTTATACCAAACAAGATCTGATACCATGTTCGACAACACAGGTATTCCAACAGAGGACAAACACCTTTAGTAACCACTCACACAACCAGATCAAAGATCAACACATCGATGTTTTGACATGGTAAAACCTCGACGGGGAAACATCCACGGCCCCAACCAACGCGACCACTTGGAGCAGTTTATTAATGAAAAAGAAAAATATTACAGAGAGATTTTACAAGAGATTTTCTCACAATTGATCATCGACAAATGACTCTCCATTCTCTTTAAATAGAGATCATGGACCAATCGGGTGTTAAGCCACAAATCAATGGCCGTTAAGATCGAGGAGAATATGAATTGTTAGATCACTTTATGTCGGGAACATATCGTGACCGTCATATTTCCTAACTATAAATGCATACTAATGAATACTAAAGAAACAAACTTTTACTATCGACACATTAGACCAAGTAGATCTTAACTAAATCCTAAGTTTCTAAATATCCTAACAAGAATTTCATCCAATATTTTTGAATTGTTTTCAAATTTTGATCCCTTCTTTTCTTTCTCAAGTTCACCTTTTAGCAGCTTAATCTCAGCTTCTAGATTCTCACATACTTTTTCTCTATAATTGAGTTTATGTAAAATGACTTCTTCAATTCTTTTAGCTTCTAGGAGTTGAGACTTCAAATGACCGATTATCTGCTCTGATTCTTTGATGGTTCTTGATGCATCTACTTTTGTTGATTGATTTACTTCTTCAAAATCTTGAAGTTGTGCCCTTAGTAGCTTGTTCTTCTTTTTATTCTTTCTTAGTTCCTCTAGAGCACCAATCAAATCTGCTTCTAGGTCTACTTCTCCTTCACATTCAGAGTTTTCTTCATCATCTACAACATTATATTGAGTTTCCATTCCCATAAATAGAAGCTTTGAATCTTCATCTTCACTTTCTTCAGAAGAGTTCTTGTCCTCTTTGGTGTAGAGATTATTCTTCTGTTTGTAGTATTTCTTATTGTTCTTTTTCTTACCCTTCTTAAGTTTTTTACGATTTTGAATTTCCTCATCATCACTATCCTCCTGGAAGAGAGTTGGTGTACTTTGGATTGTTGTGTGTTGAGAAACTTGTGTTGAGAAACTTTGGCTAAACACTCAGTGCCCACATGGTCATTTTATTTACAGTGGGCCAAAACACTAGCCAATGGATTCATCACTGACATTGAAAAATATGTATTTTCTTTCTTTGTTTATGTAACCTCCTTTTGTTAATCAAGAAACTCTTCTCTTGAATGTAATCTTTTTGTAATTTTGTACAACAAAAAAAGATATTTTGCAAACATGCTCTCATTATTTTCTTAATGGATGTACCTAAACATAGGTTAAATAATAATTAAGATATACTAGTTCCTTTCGTATTATTATTTGAATTGATTCAGGGTTCTAAGTGGAATGCTTTCTTTAACTACTTATTATAGGTCTGGTATTTATTACTGTATGTTTGTATTGAAGAACATACTACATAGAAATTGATTTTGTACAAGGATTCATTTATATTGTTAAGCTATGGAATTTGTGCAAACGGTCATTTCGTTTTCATGCATACGGTTGTATTTTCTTAATTATTTCCATACACTTTCTTCTTATCAGACGTATCTAGGATTTCATGTCTTTTTTATTTACTTATGATTTATGTTTTCCCTGCTGCTAATGAGTACTATGTTATTGCCACTGGCATTTTAGACCTTTTTTATATATCTTTCATCAAATTATTTGATGACTATGCATGTTGGAGAAAGGTGCCCATTGGAGATGCTCTAGTATGAATGTTTGTTTGGAGTTGTTCACTTTCCATGTATGTCATTAATTCTCCAACTATTTATTATTTTATTTATCGTTTCAAATCTGACTTTAATAATTTGTATTAAAAGGTTGTTTTGAAGTAACTCTGAATAAAAACATTTGTGACAACTTGAGGGTTACCCCCTCTGTCTCAAGAGCCAGCTTGAAGACTAAAGCGGGGAGGCAATAGGAGTTTTTCCCTAGCCAAGAACAATATTTAGGAAAAACAATCATAATGGAAGTTTTCATTCACAGGTGAGTCCTTGATGTTGAATGGTAAATCAATGATGGACTCTGTGAGGATGAGCACCTTCTTCCTTTTGGGAGTGGTGAAAAATAGATCAAAATATTGAATAATTATGATCCATTAGGAATATTTTCCATTGATTTGGTGCTAGCTAAGTAAGTATTTCATGGGATTGGAGTTTGCGACGATTTTTGTGGTTGGTAGAAAAATATAATGGTGCAATTTTTGGACTGTGTGAACCATAGCCAGGGCTAATTGTTATTCATGATTGTAGTCTAAAGGAGGACTTTATAAGATATTACTGACATAAAACATGAAATTCTCTCACTCGTATTTTCCTTGCTAGACGAGGACCCCTACCACCAATACTTCATAGAATGAGAGATACATGGTGTAACCTTTATCAAAATTAGGGGGACTATTTAAATGAGATTTGAGAGTAACTTGTAATGCCTCAAAATCTTGTTGAGCTTGGTCACCCCATTGAAATGGGATGTCTTGGAGTAAAATTCATAAGAAAATGTAGGTGCAAGTTGCATAATCGGGGACAAAGTGACATAAAAAGTGCCTTTACCTTGAAGAATTTGTAATTGGCTCAAATTATTGGGAAGGGGATTTCACCAATAGATTGAATCTTTAGGAGGACAACTATCATCCCTTGTTGGGATACTATGAATCCGAGTAAAACACCTAGTGGTGATGAAAAAAATGCATTTAATGGGGTTCAAACATATTTTGTATTTGGGACACCTTTGAAAGATTATGTGAAGACCCTCTAGATGTTAGGACCACTTATTGGATCAGGCTATGATTTCATCCAAATATGCAAGGATGAGGTGGGAAAGATCATGAAATGAATATCTCGTCACTCACTGAAAAGTGGCTCCAGTATTTTTGAGACCAAAAGGCATGACATGGTATAAGAAAGTGCTCCATGGTGTGGTGAATGCATTCTTGTATTGGTCTACATGGAGAATCTAGATATGGTTTTATCCAAAGAATCTGTCCATAAATGACAAGGCTTCATGTCTTGCAGAAGTTTCAATCACTTGATCGTTGATGAATGTGGTTGGAACATTGTCCTTGAGACAAGCTTGGTTGAGGTCATGGAAGTTTGTATAGACATGGATGGTGCTCGGATTTTTTTTGATAGGGACATGGTTAGAGATCCATGATGTATACGCAATGGGGTAAATGAAACCATCTTTGTGAAGCATGTTGATTTCCTCTTTAATATCTGTTTATTTGGAAGGATGAAGGGGTTGCTTCTTTTGACAAATAGGCACAACATCGAGCCATGTGTTGATATAATTTTCAACAATGGTCTGATCAAGACTGATAATTATGTTGTATAGCCAAGAAAACATATCCCAATACTCTTGAAAAATATCCTTGTAAGCAAGGAATTATTTTGGGGAGCATGCAACACCAAGGTTGATGTCTTCAGTGATACCTGGTTTGATGGAAATGTCCACTTTGAAGGTCGGAAAAATGTTGGCCTTGTTCCCTTCTTCAAAAGTATCAAGGAAGAGGATTGGTTTTTTGAACCAATATGTATGCCTAAGAGGTATGAAGTCCTTGGTTTCAACCACATAAACATCGATAATGATGGTAGGTTTAAAAGAATATTGGGGTGGAAAGAATGATCGATGATTCATTACATCCCATGGGTAGTTAGTCGTCGTCATGGACTCTAAAATGTCTTTGTATGAATGGAATATGTGGGAAGGGAAAAGAAGAGACCTCTCAGAGGAATTAATGGTTGAGGTTGGATTGATGGGGCTAGACATCTCATATGAGAGTGACATAGCATTCGGTGTTGAAGAACTGACAAATGCCAGGGTAGTGCAAATAGAATGGGCTTGTGGCTAGATGGTGTTTGTGAGACTTCAAGTGGATGGAAGACGAGTGCTAACCCTAAAAGGTGTCGAATGTCCTATTGAAGGTAATGAACCTATGGATGAGGATATATAACATATGTTCTCACACACATGTGTGTGTTTGCATCATGTCATAGTCGTACTAAGGAAGTTGTTGAGGAAAGAGGTGTGGATACCTTCTCCTAGGTAGGTGAGTTAGAATCACCCCGATGGGTGGTTGTAATGTTGAGGAAACCTATGGTGTGAAGGGCCTCTTGAAGGTTTTGAATAGTGGTCATTTGATGAGTGTGATATTCAACAATTATTGGACACATATATGTGAAGTGGTCCAATTGAATGAATAGTTCACATGGGAAAGTACGACGTGTATTCATGGAAGTGGACATGTAATAAATGCTATAGGAACCAAAATATGTGGATGTTGATGGTTATGATACCGCTTGACTAGGTTTTGGCAGTGCTATGTGATAGACCACTACTAGTGTGTCTCAAAAGTGGGGGATATTGGGACAATGATGGGTTTAGTGGCATTATTGTGAACATATAATCGATGTGAAGTTGGTACACAATGTATTATTGCATGGGATATATACTCTTGTGTGGGGTTTGTGGACGTTCCTACTGGTCTAGGAAATAGTGGTGTTCCTCGAGGTAGATGATGAGGTTTCTTAACTCTATAAGAGTGGGGAACAGATTTGTTGGGTGACCCTATGATTTGTAGAGAGCATGGGGGGGTTGAAATTGAGGATGGTTGTGAGTGATGCCCCTATAATTTTTCTTTTTTCCCCCAATGTTGGTATTATTACCCCCAGCTCTGTGACCAGGTTATGGTAGTAAATGGTTAATTGGGGTATGCATGGTTGATGCATTTGTTTCAGGAGGAAGTGAAGGTACTGGTACCATAGATGGTGGGTCAAGATACCAAATAGGTATTTATATCAACATATTGGGAAGGGTGAGTGTAGATGCTACTTGGTATGCCATAACTCTTGGTGGTGGATAGAAGAACAAGATTTGGGTTAGGGGGTGAGGAGTGGTATGCAAAAGTGTGGGTTGGTCATTTGTGGGTGGTGTATAAAGGGTATATTTGGGCATTGGTTATACCATAACATAAGTAATTATGCACACTTCGGTAGAATATGAGGGTGGTATGCATGGTGGGTCACCCTAGTATGTGCCAAGGAGCGAGGGGTCTTGAAATATCCCTTGACCTATTTACACGAATGGTGAAACTTATGGTTGTGATCCAATGAGGGGAAGGATATTATTCAAGTTCACGGTGGGGTGAGGTTCATAATGTGTTAATTGGTCAATCGTGCAGACAACCTTTCCATTATGAGGGGAAATCATTGTATGAAACACAAACGAGGGGGTTTCCTTCATTGCATACATGTAGCTACATTTGAGGTGAATGTTGTAGTTCAAAGGGGAATCTATGTCCTATATGTCAATCAAGACCATTTTTCCCACTATCTCTATGGGGATTTTTCAGAAAATGCCATCGGGTTAGGATGCGTCTCCATGGGTTAGGATGTGAGGTCATCATAGGCACAAAGGGTAATAACAAAAGGGGTTAGTTCAGGGGATCCTAGAGTCTACTAGAAAATTTTGGGCATAATTCATGTGGATTCTCCCTCATAGATGATGCAGTGGTTAATGTTGATGTTTGAAATCATGAATCAGATTTGGAAAGAAACCAAGGAGGGGAGTTGAGGTTGTGATTTGTCTAAATTGAAAGTAATGAGGCACGAGTTGAAAGGATCAATTTCCCCCAATGTAGATAGAAAATATTTCCTTTGTGAAGGACATGTTTGCAACACCTTAAGTACTGACAGAGAAACACGAGGTTGATCCAAGTCATCCATGATACTATAACTATGAGCTTCCCTTGCATGTGGGTTATTAGTAGTATTTTGTAGAGGTTCTCTTGGTACACACGAGGTAGGGTCACCACTAGGACATGGGGTCATCAAAAGGTTACCTGTTGGTAATTGTGTGGCATCTGATGTGGTATGATTATAGTGGTAATTGTGTGGTACCTCTTGGTAATTGTGTGGCACCTGATGTCAACCTCCCATACCATTATTTTGGATAACGACGGAGCCATTGACAAGAATTTGAGAGAGGTTGGCCTTGCCACCCATGTTCTTAAATATGTTATGTATTTTCTCTCCAAAATCATTGAGAAGTGTGTGGTCGACAACCTATACCAGTTCAGAATCTCTGACTATTTTGAATATATGCATTTGTGCACCGGGGACCTGAATGATAACGTTGAATCATCCTATACACTTTTTGGGATAAACAAAGACTACTAGACGATTGTTGGAGCGGGCGGCGACTCATTTTATAGTCCATTGTTTGATCTTTTATCAATTTGCAAAAAAAGTATTTCTTACAGTAGGAAAACAATATAACATATTTTATAGATTGAATCAAAGAAATTATATAAATTATTTCCATATAATAGTTGTTTTAATTAATTGAAAACATGGATGTGAATACTGTTAGCTTAATTTTTCATCTATTATAAAAAAAAAACTAAAAAAGTAGAACTCTGCCACATTTCCACCAAGGCCTGATACTCTATCTGCAAAGTCCTCCAATGTTTCCAGCTACCACCATGCACTTGTTGCATGGCTTCAACCTCATGCCATGTGAAACTCATCGTACCAAACATGTTTGTGAATTTCTACCTTTGAGCTCATGGGTAATGCCATTCCCCTTTTCCTGGTTCAAACTACAGAATGGATGCCAATTTTGGACCCTGACCAGGTCGTTTGGTTTGGTTTAAAATTGTGTGAAACAACATGAGATGTCCAAGCAATTTTAACAGAAACTTTATAGGCTTGGATTTTCAATATAATTTAATAGAAGCTTTATTGTTCCTCTCTCATTTTATATAGGAGATAATAATCAAGTTTTAGTTCTATAATGTTTATCTATATTTTTTCTACATAAAAAAGTAAATAGATGTGCTCTATCCATGAAAATTCAGGAAGGAGAAACTTGTTTTGTGTTGTGGGGCCACGTGAGAATATTCACAAGAATGCAACTTCCTTCTATATGAATGAGACGTAGGTCGAGCAAAGACTATTCACAGGTGCGTTGGGCGGTTGGTCGTATATGAATGATACTATAGAAAGGGCTCAATGTGATGCTTAAAATCAATCTTTCATTAAAGATTATTACCTAACCTTATTTCTCATTCGACAACCTTGACAGGAGAGCTCCAAATAAGAGTTTTGAGTGTCATTATACCACCCTCATTTTTATCACTCAGGTAATACCCCCACCTATATAGTTATATCATTGGTTGTATTGGAAACTTGTTCATTTATAGTGATGAATGAAAAATTATGATACTGATGAATGAAAAATGCAGCAAGGTGGAAATACGATAAAATTAGGTTGGTATGGGCAATAGAGTGATTGAGATAATTCGAGTGATTGAGAGAATTCTATCAACCGGATAAAGATACTAACATATAATAGATTAAGATAGATAATTGCTCAGATTTTGCTTACCTCAGATTTGTCTACACATGAACAAACAAGAAGCCTCACTTCCAGAGGCATGAATAAACAAGAATCTTTTAGCTTACCTCATATTTGTCTACACATGAACAAACAATAAGTTGTTTACACATGAACAAACAATAAGCCTAAAATCCAGAGGCATGAACAAACAACAATCTTCAAATCCAAAGGCATGAAGAAACAAGAAACTTCAAATCCAAAGGCAAACGCATAAGAAATGATGAACAGACAAGAAGGCTCAATATAAGAAGTGATGAACAAACAAGAAGCCTCAAATACAAAGGGAGATCCATAAACAATAAGCAGGAACGAGGGCAAGCATCGAGCTTCAAAATTAGAGCTATGGCATTTCCATTGTAGTGACCTCCTACCACCCCATCATGTCTCTTCCATAAAATTCTAAGTATTTCATGATCCATGATGCAACATCTAAGGATGCCATATACCCTCCCATGATAGCTCTCCCATAAAATTCTAAGTATTTCATGATCCATGATGCAACATCTAAGGATGCCCTATACCCTGAGCTTGTACAAATGACCTATTTATATAATAGTTGGTCACAAAGAAAACCAATTGTTTTTTCTATGTTTTCAAGTACCCTTGTGGCGAAACACCTATGGTGAGAAAAATAATTATGTCATTCAAATAATTTGGTACTGTTGATTAAGGTTGGTTGTCATTGATGTCAACCCTTGAAGAAAGCCCCGTAGCACAAAGGTTGGGTAATGGACCCAAGATTGTTTGATGTAAAGATGACTCATTATTGTCTTGTCATGCTTTATAATAAGTAGAAATGGATGAACTCCAAAGTAGTCCCCTTATGGTGAAATCCCTCACGGGAAGACACTTTGCGGATTGAGTTATCGTAGAAGTATGGTTAGAGAACCCATGCTTATTTGTGGAATAATGATATGAATGCCAGTGAATTTTTTAGTGACACTATCCTATATGGATAATTCTTTTCATTCCATTTCTGGTGGTATGTGTAACGTCACATAACTCCTCACGGTTAGAGAGTTATGGTCATGAGAAGTTGGAGAACCTAGGTTTGGGTAATGGACTCATATTTGTTTGATGGATAAAAGTATGATTTTTGATATATTTTCAGGTCATACTATTCTATATGGATAGTACATGTCATTCCATTTCTAGTGGTATGTGGAACGTCACATAACTCCTCACGGTTTGAGAGTTATGGCCTTACGAAGTTGGAGGACCCTCATATGTCATTTAGAAGCCCCAAAAGGTCAAAGTAGTCAAAGTGGTTTAAGAGATTTTAAAAGGTAAATAATAAAGTGAAGTGATGAGTGTACTATAATTCAAAGTGAATACAAAATAAATTAATTCAATAATAAATTTAATGGAGA
>JASDQU010348357.1:0-12290 GCA_032191745.1 Picea mariana
TATTAGTAATGTTATTTTATTTATGTCGTCTTAGGCCATTAGTTGTAATTTAGATTAGTAATGTTATTTTAATTATGTCGGCTTTAGGCCATTATTTGTAATTATACCTCCTAGTCTCCTATATATACCAAGGAGACATTTTCATTTTGAATCATCTTGGAATTGAACATTTAAGTGGGGTAAAAGGAGGTTGTCCCCTCGAAGAGGCTTATTATCTGAAATTATCTCTTTTTCAAGGCGTTGAGTACTTTTTATGAGGTTTTTCTATGCTATATTGATATTTGGTTCCTAACAAGAACTAAAGTGCCAAAAACAACAATTTTGGCAGCCCATCAAAAACCTCTACTAGGAAACAATACAAAGATTTATACAAGAGGGTTCTTCAAGTTCTTCCCTCCAACTACTCTAAATCTATCTCGTCGAATTAAAAGTTATCAACTACTAATATTTATTACAATAAATATTCGTGACAGATAGATCAGATCAAACACATTAAATTTGTACTGCAATCAGCTTCATTAGAAGAAAATACCTTCTCCGATGTATTCATGAACTTATCCATCTGTACAACATTTAATATTTTCTTTAATTACAATCTCTTTTCAAAATATTTGTGTGATATGCATTCTTCAAAATTTAAATTTCTTCAAAATGTGTGCTAGTGTGCCTAGTTATCCTTCGCTTATGCTTTGTTGACAATGCTTCTGCATCAACTTCTTAGTGAATATGACTTTTATATAAATAATATCAAAGGAAAAGAGAACAAGTTGGATGATGCACTCAGAAAAAGAGTGCATGCATTTCATGCTACAACCATCAACATGTATCAATCTGTTTTGAAGGAAAAAAATTTGGAGGCTCCAAAATCAGATTCGCAATACAAGGATTTAGTTGCAAAATTACAGCAAGGTGTTTTGCAATAGAAAATTGAGGATTACAAGCTAGGAATTGATAAAATTCTCATGTACAGAAACAAAATTTATGTACCCAATTTTCAAGAATTGAAGAATATGGTATTGACGAAAATGTATAACGTTCCTTATGTTGGACACCCAGGGTATTAGAAAACAATTGGAGTTGCCAAGAGACAATATTATTAGCCAGGCATGAAGAAAGAAATTTTTTAGCACCTTGCCAAATGTTTGGAGTGTTAAAAGATCAAGACATAGCATAGACACTTAGCTGGGTTGCTGCATCCATTACCCATTCCTGAGTGGAAATGGGAAGTGGTGACAATGGACTTCATCACCAAACTTCCTAGAACAAGAAATCAACATGATTCTATCATGGTAGTGGTGGACAAGCTTACCAAAGTTTCCCATTTCATTCCAGTAAAACTCACTCACAAAGAAACTAACATTGTTGATATTTATATGAAGGAAATTTCTTGATTTCATGGTATACCCAAGATAATTGTGTCTGACAGAGACCCAAAGTTTACCTCAAAATTCTAGAAAGGATTATTTAAAGGATTTGGAACAAATTTTAATTTTAGCACAACTTATCATAAAAAATATGATTGGAAGAGAGAGAGGGTGAATAAATTTATTGAAGATATGTTGAGTATGTATGTGATGGACAAACCATAAAAAAGGGAAGACTATCTACACTTGGTAGATTTTTCTTACAACAAAGGGTACCAAGCATCTTCGAAGATGAGCCCATTTGAGGCACATTATGGAAAAAAGTGCAGCACACATGTATGTTGGGACAACCCGGTAGATAGAGAAGTGGTTGGGCCAGATTTTCTCAGATAAATGGAAGAGAAGATGTCAAAAACAAAGAAAAATTTAAAGGTTTCTCAAGAAAAGAAGAAAATATATGCCGATAAGGGCATAATTCACAAGGAATTTTGTGTAGGTGATCATGTATTCTTTAAAGTGAAGGCCAACACAAGTTCCCTAAAGTTAGGAAATTGTTCAAAGTTAGAAGCTCATTATTGTGGGTCATTTCAAATAATATAGAGGATTGGAATTGTAGCTTATATTCTTGCATTACCTACATCTATGTCTATTCATAATGTATTCCATGTATCATTGCTCAAGAAGTGTATACATGATGCTAATCATGTTATTGATTGGAATGTGATTTAGGCAGAGAAAGAAGGCGCTTTTCAAGTGCATTTGATGTGCATACTGGAATGGAAGATCAACTTTCTCTGGAATCAAGTTATAGATCAAGTAAAGGTCCACTAGACCTGTTACGGTCCTGAGGATGCAACTTGGAAGAATGAAGATGTTGTGTGGGCATAATACCCACATCTTTTTGAGTATTTGTTTGAAAATATTGATGATAATATGTAAATAATATGCAATGAGGACAGTTCATAAATAATGGGAGGGGATTGTAATACCCCAACACCGAGCCCTAGTTGAAATGTAAATATATTTGATAGTTTGGTGAGCCAAGTGATGATAAGCTAGGAGGATTATGTGATGATTAGGCCGGAAAGCCTAGATTCTTAAGGCCAATGAGCCTATTTGTGTATATGTAAAGACTCATATCATTAATATTAATACATTCTTGTGTGTAGACTGACCACGATAAAAGAGTATGGTGGAAAAATATCGACTAGGAAGGGAAAGGGAGGGGCAAGGAAACTAGGAAAAAGGGATAATATTGAGGGCTTAACTCCAAGAGAATATTATATTATTATTTCCTAAATAATATGGTGAGGATAATTATTTTATCCTAAGTCTTATAGAAAACAAAATGAATCAAAAGTGGAGAAAGAATGAGCTCCAGGAGAGCCATGTGTCAATCATGGCACATGCAAATAATTGTGGAGAAAATAATATTTTTTCCCATCTTTTCCACATTAACCAACGAATTCACGCACTGAGCATTCACATAGCCAACCATTTCCTCCATAATTTTACCTTTGCATCATTCATGCACCCCTAGAACCTGCAGGAACAAATTCAATAGTGATCCCATACATTTCTTGTTATGCATACCATACCTGGAATTTACCTGAGCCTGTACTGTGCCTTTCCTGAATCTTGTGGTTTCCAACGCAGTTCCTAGCCTGAGCGTGGTCATTTCCATCATCTGTTTCATAACCATTTTATATTGCTACCTTCACCTAACCCTATATCTAGATGAATTAAGCTCTGGTTTGAAGAGGTGGGTTTTCAGGCCCGTGGGTTTGAAAAGGAGGGTTGTTAGGCTCGTGGATTGAATAAGTAGGTTGTTAGGCCTGTCAGAAACTCTCTCCAGGTGACATATTTTTCTTGGGAATTTATTCTCCAGAGGGAGCCCAAGTGTAGCTATAGTTCTCTAAGAATTCATGTTCGGCCTATTGCTGAAGCCTTGGAAGGGAAGCATGGAGGTGGAAGGATCATCAAACAGATAAGAGTAACACTTCATGGGGTGGGAAAGGCATGTGGGTAATGAGAGGTTGTAGGATGTTAGTGTGAGTTGTCTCTTGGGATGAAATCGTTCCTTTTGTCTCAACCTAGCCTAGGAATCCCTTTACCTAGGTGGATTTTAGTCCTAGCTTGGGGGTGACCCATTGTTGAGAGCGATGAGAAATGTGGTCTAAGGATGGGAGGTTCGTGGAAGGTATGCAAGAAGTTGGTGGTCTTCTATAAAACTATAAGTATCAATTATGTGTTAAATTTCATGCTTTGTATTTGTACATGTCTTATATTTATGAGTATTTCATGTATATGCTGTATGTATAGGCTTATTATTATTTACGCAATAATCTTTGTATTAGTAGAATGTATTGTCTGTTAAGTTTTATATGTATGATGTTCCACAAGATTTTTTGTGTATCATAGCCCAGCAAGTCTATGGATGGGTATGTTACAATTTTGAATATTAGAAACAGGAGATGTTTTGAATGTGGCATTCCTTGCCTTGGGAGGCCTGGGGGGTGCTACAGTTTGGTATCAGAGCTTGAGAGTTTGAATGTGGCATTCTCGGGTATGGGAGGCCTGAGGGATGATACAAAATTTGTCTCAAAGTTTGTACAGTAAAAATGCAAGTACAAAAATGTATCTGACATAGGTCTAGATGTCTAATATATCAAACAAGTATGGAAACTATTGGCACATCTCGTATGCATCCTTCCAAGTAGTTGAGTGTGGACTATAGTTTTCCCACTCAAACTTTACCTGATCAACTATTCGATGTCATAGCTATCAAATGTGATGGTATAGAATGTGGATTGGCTCCACCATGAGAGAACCCTCATCTGATAGATGCCAATAACTCATGTCAATAACATGTGATGGATAGCTAACATAATGTCGTAAAATAGACACATGAAAAACATCATGCATATGCCTCAAAGAATCAGGCAAGGCTATTCAATAAGCCATGAGTCCCTTCTTTTCCACAATCCTGAAAGGTCCCACAAACCTAAGAGAGAGTTTAGCACCCTTTCTAAACTTGATCAAACTCTTGAGTGGTTTTACCTGCAAGAAAACTTTATCGCCAACTTCATAATTGTGGTTAACGCGATGCGCATCTGCATAACTCTTATGTCGATCTTGAGATTCTTTAATCCTCTATCTTATCGATTTCATTTGTTCTTCCATTTATTTGATCATTTTTAGTCCTACCAGGGCCCTATCCTCAAGTCAATCCCAACTCAATGATATATGACACGATCGTCTATAAAAACCTTAAGCATTGTCATATTAATCATACCATGATAGTTGTTGTTGTATGCAAATTTAACTAGTGGTAAGAAATCTTCCCAACATTGTTTTTGGGCCATTACATACATACGCAACATATCCTCCCAAATTTGGCTCATTCTTTCTGTTTTCTCGTTTGTATCTCGGTGATATGTTGCACTAAAGTTTACTTGTGTTCACAAGGCCTCCTGGAAACTGGTCCAAAACCTTCCTATAAACATTGATCCTTGATCGAATATGATCCTTCTTGGTACACCATGTAATATCACAATCGAGTTGACAAAAACTCTAGCTATATCTGGCCCTTGATACATCATACGAACTATAATAAAGTGTGGACTCTTCATGAGAGTGTCAACTACCACAAAAATTGAGTCGTGTCTCCTTGCCGTGAGTTGAAACCCAATAATAATGTCCATCAAAATGAATTCCCATTTCGATTCAACAATAACGTGTGGATGTAACAATCCTACTAGATGTATATGTTCTGCCTTCACTTGCTCACATTCTAGACATATCTCCATGTAACTAACTATGTTTTCTTTCATTTCCTTCTAGAAGAATAAAGGATTAAGGTCTTCCTTCATCTTCATGACTCCCGAATCAGCCATGTACACTACTCTATGATCTTCGCTCAAGCTAAAAATTCTTAATTCATCGTTAGGTGGTATGTAAATTCTTCTTTTAAATTTCAATAATCGATCGTTGTCTAAAGAATAACCTTCAAAATTTGGTACCATCATGGTATTTCGTCCAATATTATCCTTAACTTCTTTGTACGAGTCATCATGGATATGTAAAGTTAGAATATTTTCTAGAAGATTCATTTTAAGAGGTATTATTGAGAATATGTGTGGTCTTTGAGTCAACACATCTTCCACTCTATTTACCGTTCCTTTAATGTAAGGAATCTCAAAGTCATATTCACCAAGTAATTCTGACCAATTCCTATGTCGCGCATTCAAGTCATTCTACATGAATATATACTGCAATCCACAATGATCTGTCTTTAGTTCAAATTTTCATCGAATCAGATAATGCCTCCAAAATCTCAAGGCATATACAATTTCTAATAAATCCAAGTGATGTGTTGCGTAGTTCTCTTCATGATTTCTCAATTTCCTTGAAATGTAACCAATAACTCGATTGTCTTGCATCAAAAATCCACCTAAACCTTCCTTGAATGCATCTGTGCATACAAAGAATTCCTTGTCCATGTCAGGGACTTTTAGTATTGGTTTTGTCATCAACAACTCTTTAATATTTTGAAATGCTTCGGTTCATTTCTCTGTCCAAAAAAACTTCTTGTTTTTCATGTGCAGTTCTATAATCAGATTAGATATATTCTAAAAACCTTCGGTGAACCATCGATTATATACTTCTAGACCCATAAAGCCACGTACTTCTTGTACTTTTTTTAGTACTCACCATTCCATAATGGACTCTACTTCTGCTGGATCCACAATGATTCCTTCACCAGATATGATATGTCCCAAGTAATGAATCTTTGATTTGTAAAAATGACATTTTGGTAGCTTCTCGTACAATTTGTTTTCTCTTAGACACTATAGGACCAATCTCAAGTGTTCATCATGCTCTTCCTTCATTTGCAAATATATCAGTATGTCATCAATAAATACTTGAACGAACTTGTCCAAGTATTCATGGAACACTCCATTCATCAAACTCATGAATACCCTCGGGGCATTTGTTAATATGAATGGTAAAAATATAAACTCACAGCGTCTGAATCTCGTCTTAAATGTTGTATTAGGTATATATTCCTCCTTGATCCTTAATTGGTGATATCTCGATCTCAAGTAAATCTTCGAAAACACTGTCGCTCCTTTCATCTGATCAAAAAAATCATCTATTCTTGGCAATGGATATTGGTTCTTGATCATTTCTTTGTTCAATTGATGATAGACAATACAAAGTCTCCATGATCCATCCTTGTTTCTCACGAAAATAATTGTCGCACCCCAATGTGACACACTTGGACGTATAAGTCCCAAGTTCAACAATTCCTTCAATTGCATTTTCAACTCCTTCAATTCTAGCATTGACATTTGATATGGCGTTCTCACTATCGGTTCAGTTTCAGGTTTGAAGTCTATTGTAAACTCCAACTCTCTTTCGAGCAGTAAACTTGGTAACTCTTCTAGAAACACATATGCAACATATTTCACTACATAAAGGTTATATAATCATGTTGCCTCTCCCTTTTCGTTTAGCGCTAATATTTCATATAGCTTGCATCCCTTGTGCATACTCCTCTATAGCTGTAGGGAAGAAATAAATCTCAAGGAAACCCCTTGGTTCCTACCTAAAATCACTCTACTTTGTCCCAAATCATCTGTCAAATTCAATTGTTTCATCTTACAATTAAGTATTGCATCATGTGATTCCATTCATTCCATTCCTATCACTATGTCATAAAATCCTAATACCATGACATATAGTTTGGCCTTCATTACAAAATCGCACAAGTTATGCTACAGTCTGTAACCATTTCTCCAACTTTCTGTTTGGAACAAAATTCCATTTCTATGTACATGATCTCATCCTTCTTGACTACCTTTACCTTAATTCTCTTCACCGTTGCACTATAAATAAATCTCTTTGTAGCACCTGGATCTATCAAGATACTAAAATTTTGATCGACAATAGTACCTGACGTCTCGAGCATGATGGACTAGTGCTCAGCCCGATGATTGTTCACTGTTGTATGTATCATGTCGCCCTTTCCAAAATATCTAACTGTAGTGGGTCCTAATGACCCAACCACTTTGTCCTTATTAACCAAACAGTTTTTCTGGTAATCTATCCCTCCACATGTCCAACATCCAGTCTTCGGTGCAGTGCTCCTATTCCCCCAAGTAGAAGTTGTTGGCCTAGTAGTCTGTGATCCTGGTCTATTTTTTTGAACATGCCTAAATTTTTTTATTGCTGCGGATATTGTTTCTACTGCTGTGATGGTCCTCTATAAGGAGTCCTCTGCTAAGGTATTTTTTGTCGTGGTGTCGAGAACATAGGTCCTCTAGGCGTATGTCACTGCCTAGCAGACTGTCGAGCTGGTGTATGATGTTATTGCACTTCTGATGTCATCTATCAAATCGCTCTAGAAGGATTCCTTCTCTTAACCCCACTATTCATATATTCCTAAGCTAGGAGGGCCTTATGAATGACGTCTTGCAACATTTTAGGTATTAGGATCCTCACCTTCGCATGAGTGTTGAAGATAAGGCCGAACAAAAAATTCTTGACCTTTAACTTCTTTGTGTTAATATGTGGAGCATACCTAAGTAGTTCCATGAACCTGTCATCATACTATGACACTATATGACCACCCTTTCGTAAGGTTTTGAAATCATTAAGCTAGGGCTCAATGAATTCCTCTGAAAAATACCTCTCCCATAACCATTCCTCAAGCAACACCCATGACACATCTTCAATAACCATGTTTAGTTGAGGTAGGAGTGTCTTCCACCAAAGTAGAGAACACCCTTTCAGTTGGAAGACTTCCATGTGGACTTTCATTTTGGAGGTGTAATCACAAAGTGCGAAGAACATCGCCATGTTCTTCAACCATGCCTTGATGACTAAGTTATCCAGGTCACCCTAGAACTCGGGAAACTTCACCTTCTCGAGTTCTCTATGTATACTACTACTACCGGTTGGTGCACGTTGTGAACCCTCATTGGGCACAGATGATCTACCCTCAATTCATTCCATGCAGTGTATCAATGCCAATGACATCATCTGGAAGGATCTCATCATAACTACTACAACTCCTGCAGCAACCTACACCTACTCAGTGGTTTTTTCTTCTCCCTAGGGGTTAGACCACTTAGGCTTGGATACTATCGGAGGTGTCACACCTCTTCCTCCAACACCACATCATATACTTCCCATGCTTTCTCTAACCATGATTACTTGGATGTAAAATCTAAAAATTCAATTAGCGATATAATTTTAATCATTTAGCTAACACAGTGGAGGGCATAGCTATAACGGTCCTCCTCGTTACGGTGACAAACCTCTTATAACAAGTGCAATTTTTTTCTTTTGTGTGAGTGTGTGTGCAAGGTTAACAAGACATTACTCCACGCCACCACATGATGATGAATCATGACGCTTGCAACTGCGATATCAACATAAATATCTAAGACGCACATCAACATCGGTCAGCAGTGAACGACAATCAACCGACCAAATAATAAGACTGACTACCCATCCATCCTACCCTGCAATGGTTAGGACCTCCAAGACACATAAGCAATACTCAAGCCCAAGTTCCCATTGATTTTAACCATTTAAGGTCTCAGGTTTGGCGACTGTTCTGAGGAACATGAAGGTGTCTACATCCCGCCCAACACCAACAGACCAAGCAATAAAATGATTTCAACCAAGCACAACAATAATTAATGAACAAACACGAACTCTATAGAAAGCACAAATCTGAAGGACTCTGACAACAACCAACCATCAATAAGACAAGGCATTATCTTCGACTCAATTAGCATTAAATACCAATTCGTTACTCCCTTTAATTTCCATTAGTTGACGAGTTGTGAAATCTACCCTTAAAAATAATGTAAATTCAATTAATTGCAATTCCCCAATACTAATGCATAATAACTGATTGTATAACATTAATGTATAACATACCATACTACTAATTTACCTCACAATACAATCTAACACATTTAGCCATAAATATTTCATGTCAATATCTACCATTAATTCTTATCAAGTGGGTAAGTATAATAATTGGCATAATTGACTTGAACCACATAAAAACATAATATATGATAGATAAAAACATAATATATGATAAATAGGAAAGTCCAAAATAATGACATGTCATTCAATAACCTACCATACTACTATTTTACATCACCATACAATAATTACCACGTCACATTTTATATTACCATAACTAAATATAAGGACGACCACCTTGCACCTTATATGTTATCTATGACAATTACATTAACATTTCCATAGAACAAATAAGATAGAATTCCAACCTTACCCTAAACATTAGTATTGACTTTAAACATCACATTACATTAACTTTACCATGAACAATAATAGTATTGAAAATTGGCATTACCCAAATAATTAGCATCATCATTAACATTCAGTACATAAAGGTTAATGTAAACAATAATAACAATATTTCATTTATATCACCTCGCCTTGCAATAAGATAACAATCACCTTAAATCTTATAGGTGGCCATTTCTAAAGTATTCCCAATCACACTCCAATTAATCACAGATTCTTGATACAAAGGTAACAGTCTAAACACTAGATGCTATCATTAAATAAATAGTAAAATAATCACGGCATTAACATAAAGCAAAGTTAGGTAATTAATTCTAGAGCATAGATAACAATGCTACCTGTCAGTTATCAAGAGAGAAATCCTAGTGTTAATAACTAACAATGACAGGCATTTAAGACCATTCGGTGCCAGGTAAGGGTAATGCCTCGGGCGTTAATATTGAAATTGTTTGGCTTGATGGAAAGTTAACTGGCGGCCAGGAGTAGTTTAGGGAGAACTGTTGCGCAATGCCAAAAAGGAGATAAGTGCCAAAATTTAACATTACAGAAAGGAATGAGGCTTAAGGTGGTGCAACACACACCTGGGAAAGGCACGACAACCAAGGGAAAGGCAGACAGGACTAGGCTGGCCAGGAGACCAGAAGCATGGGGATAGCTTATGTCCCAAGCAAGGCGCATAGGGGTACAATGGTCTAAGTTAAGGTTCTGTGAAATTCACTGCCCAAAATTTAATTCCTGCAAATCAAAATGGTCGCTAAAGGGTACTGTCCCAATAGCTATCATTCCTTCTATTTAATGGTGACTACTAAACCAAATGTCACTAAAAACTTCTGTCAATCTTGAAGGAGATAGGCTACCAATAAATCGCTAAAAAGAAATTTAGGGCGGGGTTCTAAATTTGTAACACTGTGCATTCGATCATCTCCAGGTTTAAAGTTATAACGACTCAAAATTTCAAAATGAGTTAGGATCGTGTAACAGTTTGAAACTGCTAAGAGTCAGGAAGCTGAGAATATCTTAGCAGTTGACCAGGTCATGACTCCATTGTTGTTGATGGCTCGAACAGTAGTTTTATCTTCAATATTATTTTTATTTCAGTGCATGGCTCAGATCACCCTCCCTATACAGTCTTAAATTTATTTCAGCAAGGATTTCTGGTTCAACGGATAAGGAGATGAGCTTGTAATCTGTAATTAATAGATTCATTAACCAGTGCTGGCATAAGTAGTAATGAAAATATCCACCCCAAAACCCTAATTGTCAGTCAGAGTAGACTACGCATGCACCTGGTATGGTACTGGAAAATATTAAGTTTCTCAATCGCCAGTTCCCTTTTTTCATTTTTTTGTGTAACCAGTGGCCAATGCTCAAAATCTAGCACAACTTCTGTAGAAGCATGATAAAATTTTTCCTAAAATTTACAAGCACAGAAAGGTTGAATGGGGCTTCCTATCAATGAGATGACTCCAGCATCATACCACGTAGAGAATCGAGCAGATTCTCGAAATATGGGTTCTGGCTCTTGGGTGGACGGCAAGACGCAACAACTGTAATGGGCTTCTAGAAATTTAAACAGTCAGACTCAAGCATTCCTTGATCTAAGTCTGAGATGATCTAAGGAGACCTATTTATCCTATTCTTATCGAAGATTTTGAAATGGTAAAAAGGGTACTCGCCCTTCTATTTTGAGTAAGGGATTCGGATCTCCGAGGGTGAGTGATACACTACCAGCCGTTCGTATTCTGGGATTCTTCTACATTTTGAATCAACTATTGTTCAAGGAAACCAATGGTAGCATAGAATTTCTATCAGTAATAAAAAAAAACCAAAGCTATACAAGTGACCATTTTTTATCAGATCACTGTCCGAAGGGAAAAAGTGCCAATTTTAAAACCCCAAAAGTAAAAGGGTAGAAGTAAATCAACTGAATGATAACAGGTCTAAAGTGGACTCCCCTGATTAAGATGTTGTCCAGACATTGGTTAGGTAAACACAGGGTCTGAAAATGCTGGCACTGATCATGGAGTTCTTGGGTAAATCGCTGGGGGGAAAAAAATTTCCTAGAATAAGTGGCTCAATGGAAAAATGTGCACAGGTAAAAGTTGTGCAGAAATAGAATAAATAAACAAGTGCCAAATATCCCTCAATGAATGCTAGGCAACCCATGCGAAGAGGTAATCAATTGATAAAAGGCGCAAGACAACAACAATCAAATGCAGATCGTAGCTAAACATTTTTATCTCGATTACCCAATACATATGCAGATCTAAATCATAAATCCTAATGCATTCAACTCTAAAAATCAAGAGCGTACCTTTGCCTGATCGCCTGCCTCGAATGACGTCCATGCGCTCTGTGATTCTCCCTCTCACAGACCATTGATACCTCACCGGTACCTCCCACCCAATCGCTAGGGGTACTTTTCTTCCCCCTCATCCCCCCGAGCCACAAAGGGGCCACACACTATCCAGATGGTATGTCTAGCTCCCAGCTCGCCTCGCAAGGTCGAGCTACCAGTCCTATCCGAGCTGGGAAATCCCAACTCACCACAAGTAATCATTCAAGTCA
>JASDQU010348367.1:0-12306 GCA_032191745.1 Picea mariana
ACTTCTCCCAAAATTCGACACAGACACATCTAGATCATTGGAAGATCATGTAAAGAACTTCTTTCTAGACACCCATCTACTTGATGTTCACTATGAAGATGTGGTATGTAGGATCTTTCCATATACCTTTGAAAATAATGCTTCCACATGGTATTTCAACCTACCAGCTAGCTCCATAACCTGTTGGAATGACTTCAAAAAATCCTTCATTGGAAAATTCGAGGAAGAGAAATCTCTTGTGGCCCTATTAAAATAACTAGTGGCCTTAAATTTGGAAAGGAGAGAGAAATTAAAGGACTTTAACCAATGTTTCACTACAATCCTCAACAATTTCACTGTTAAAACTTCTCCTTTGGAAACTTTGGTTGTTGAATATTATACTTCAGCTTTACTTCCCTCTATAAGCATGTTCATTAAATGAGTTGGCAAGGTTACCCTAATGCAAAAAATTTAGGAAGCCAAAGAAGTCAAGAAAGAGATGTTTTCTTTGGATAGCCCACCCTGCATCTAAAGAAACCAAGTTGGTTGGCAAGAAACCCTTACTCTTGACTAAACATCCTGAAAAAGAACCCAAGGACCTAGACAGGGTGGTTAAGTTGGTAAATAAGCTATCAAATAAATTAGTAGACCTTAAGAATAATGTTGGGGAGTGGTATTATATATCTATACCTTTTCTTCCTTTCTTTAAGAGAACTAATAGCCCACCAAAGCCTCTAGAAATCCCACGCCTCACTCTAAATCTAGATGACTTTGACATGGACAATTTATGTTCATACCACCATGAAAACCATTCTAAAAAAACATCCTCAGTGGGTTAATTCTATGACCTTGGTCATTAACTAACCAT
The DNA here is from genome assembly GCA_032191745.1 of Picea mariana. Classification (NCBI taxonomy): domain Eukaryota; kingdom Viridiplantae; phylum Streptophyta; class Pinopsida; order Pinales; family Pinaceae; genus Picea; species Picea mariana. Next base: position 848 of record JASDQU010348367.1, read on the forward strand.
TAGATCAACAAGAGAATCATGATAATTAGACCAAGGAAGCAGAAAATAGAGAAACCACTAAAGAAATTAGAGTCTTCCATGTTTCTATGGGATTGGTGTATCGATTAAGATGAATAACAAATAGAATAAGTTTCCATGGGGTATACCCAAGTTGTAAAAGTTTCCCCTTGATATTATAACTCACGTAGAAAAGGTGTTTTCCCCAACACTTATTTACCCTTGAAAACCAACACTACTCTCATAATGATAACTCCTCCCATTCTTACCCAAAAACCAAGCACTTAGACCCCAGTAACAACCAGTAATAAAGCCAACACCCCTGCACAAGATAACAACAACAAACCAAGTGCTTCAACTCCAACAACCAACAACAAATCCAACATATCACAACCAAGTAAAACAATGATTAAGCCTGAAAATTGTGCTTTGGAATATAATTTTATTCACAATTTGAAGAAAACCAAAGCTAACATCTCTTTGTATGATATATGCACACTTCCCTGGAAACATGATTTGATCCTTGACACTTTCTACCTCAATGACCCTCAGAAGAATATCATTTTTGCATCCAACAACATTTCTAAAACTGTTGAACTGAAGGAAAAATGCAAAATTGAAATTAGATCTGCTATAAATGCAGCCAGTATAGGCGTGCATTCAAGGTCCTAGGTCCTGCCCTTTCTTCTTACATATAAAATTTTCAATTTTAATGTACATATTTTCTTAGCAGACTCTGGTTTTTCCTCCAATATCATGTCGTACTCGGTCTGCCAAAGAATCAATGTTGTCACGCAAATGAGTATTGTTATAAAAACAATATTGTGGAGCAACAAAATAAAACAAATGCAGAAATAAAACACAGAAGATACACAATACAATAGAGACAAAAATATACGTGGTTCACCCAGTGTGGTCTACGTCCACTAGAGAAATTGTCAGGTCCTTGCTTTATTATTATCCAGCAAAAGAAGGGATACAACCTACAGTAAACCCATTGTGACTTCCTCTTCTTTCTCTCATAGTCTCCTCACTCAGAATACAATATTCGCAATGATCCATAGTTGCAATACATTTCCCTCATAAAAGAGGGTTGCCTTCTAGGGAAAAAAAACTCTAACATAACTTCTACCATCAGATCTGTGACCTTATAATGAACGGTCCAGATTTATAATGAAATTACAATATACATTTACAAGGCAATTTTTCCTTCGGGGGCTTCGTCCTTGAACCCCTGCCAAGGGCCCTCTTGCCCTCAGACCCCGTAGAGGGGGTAACTCCCCTCTACACTCCCCCACATGGAGGAGTGTACATTCTTCTTGGGTATAAAGTCTTCATGGGGTATAAACACAGCTGAAAACAAAGACCTCTGAATCAGGAAGATAATCAGGCTCCATAACCAACAATCTCCCACTTGGAGACTGATCTCAACAACTCCACCACTATTGTATGTGTTGGACTATGATCCTTATTGGACCTGGAAAATTTCTCATATTCATCTTCATTCTTGAAGATCAACTGAAACTAAGCAAGAACTCAATTTTCCCTGGTTACTCCCTTTGCTAACATGTCAATAGGATTTTGGCTAGTGTGTAACTTTTCTAACTTCAAATGTCCAACTTCCAAGACAGATCATATGAAATGGTACCTTATTTGTATATGCTTAGTCTTAAAATGGAAGGTTGAGTTCTTTGCAAGATGAATGGCACTCTCACCATCACAATACAACCTGTTATTCTCTTGCTTCTTTTCCAATTCTTCCATAAACCTTTGTAACCAAATCATATCTTTACTAGCCTATGTAGCAGCAACATACTCTACTATTGTTGTTGAAAGTGAAACAATCTTTTGAATTTTTGAAATCCAACTTATTGTTGTTCCACCTATAGTAAAAACATACCCTATGGTTGTCACACACCCACGACGGGGAAAAACAAAATTTTCGCTTTTCTTAAATCTTTTTAGATTCCCCTTTCTTCAATTACAGGTTCTTCCAAACTGCAGGCTCTTTCCTGGCCCCTTTTGAAGGGTTTGAGCCACAGGTGCTAGCTCTCCATCCTAGCTCCTTCCTTCTTATGACCTTAAGCTATGACCACACGCCTATCAAAAGGCACTTCGAGAATTCGCATGTCAGGACTTCGACGTATGAGCCACCCCTGACTCCCCAACTCCCGAGTTTCAAAAGGGTCCTAATGACAGTTAGCTCCCTCTTCTCACATGACTGTTCCCATGACCACAAGCTTAACCTAAACGGTGTGTCAAGATTTTCCACGACTTTCGGGTAGTTGGTTCTTCCAAACTCCTGATTCCTGAAATGTCGATATTTTAGATCGACAACCCACATCCTGCCCTGATCCAACGGCCCAGATCCGTTCACGGTCTCACGTATCGCAAGCCTTAAAACTTGTCGTTGACTCCTTCTAGTCGTGATTCATCGAAATGTTGACTACTCGCAATGCCTCCCTTCTGAAGGATGGTTCTGACGATATCAGGATAGCCAAAGGTTGTGATCTTTTCAGGATGATCAACGGCTGTGATATTTTTGAGAGTTTACACTTCGTGAATTCTACTGACTCTAGTCTTTGACTTCTTCAAGTCGCGAGTAAGAGAAATGTTGAGATTTCACCACATGTCTTGTGCTGACGGATGGTTTTGAATACTTCAATAATTTCGGGATGTTGTCAAGTCCACTCTCCTGCCTATGCAAAGGTTAATATCGATGGTCAATAAAGCTTCGACGGATTCTTGGATCTACGGTTCTGGACAAGGGAGGGCCCACTTTAAGCCACCAATTCTGGATCCCCCTCTGCCCCTATTAAAGGTAGATAGGAAAAGGGGGTATGAAACCCAAACTTGATCATAGATCCGAGCTCACCAATACAGGTCGTTGAAACCTGCATGCTCAATTCTAGACCCCCCCCCGCTTTAAAGGTAGAATGGCGAGGGGGCTCCGAAATGGAACCCTGGCTGTAGATCTGGGCACACAAATTCTAGCCGCCGAGATTTGCATGTCGCTTAACGTAATGTGCATTTTGCGACCCAACTTAGGGTAAGTGGGTTTTTAAACCCCATTTCTTCGCATTTTACACCAAGGGCCTGAAATCGGGGAGAAACACCCCGCTTGTAAGAATTGGCACTAACATTAGGATCCATGGGGGATAGAGTCGTCCTCCATGGGACTCAAAATGATTGGGAAAGTTTACATGCATACATGAAGCTGTGTCCACAGTCGATGAACACACAGTTCATGACTTGGGCATATGCCACCACAGGACACCAGTATTTACGAGTATAAAACATATTCTAGGCATATGATTTCTTACTGGCCTAATTATACAACCAAGCAGTGGTAAAAGGAATACAGTATATTCATTAAGAAATCATGCACAATTCCTGCGACATACACAGTATAGCCAATTCATACATAGTTACAGATAAATTACACAGGGCAGGAGATTGCTTATCTATTACAGGTTGCCGCCAACCAACTGACTGTGGGTGTTTGTCCTTCCACCCGACCTTAGGCATAGAGGCATTCATTCTTAGCACTCTGTCCACCCTTGTGCCAAGCCATGATATCACCAGGAAACTCTCACACTTCTTGAGGGTTATTCCTCTGTTTCTGCTTCTGTTTGGGTCTTTCTCTTTGTAACTCAGAGCTTTCTCTCTCTATTATGGCCTCGGTGAGTTTTCTCAAATGCTCCTCGGCATCAAGCTTGTAGCCCTCAGTTCATGACTCACTAGAGAGCTCTGTGCATCTCCCTTTCAAGCTTACCCTATTCTCCTTCTCTCCTCTCCCCTGTGTATCCCTCTTACCTTGGAAGGTTTTGTCGGCCTATCTTGTTCCTTCTGTCAGAACGAAGCTCAGGTATGCAAGTCCCTACAGTACTTCGGGCTGACAGCCCATGTTTCCATTCATGGTGGTGGTTGGTGATTCAACCACTGGTCCTTTCTTCATTAACTGGTTTTCTTTCCTTGGGATTCGAAGGAGGTTTGTCATCCTTATCAAGGGAGATTTGGGGTTATTTGATATATGAACCCTCTTGTATAGTTTTCACATTCTTCCTCTAGTGATATCATGGCCAGTACTTTCAAGGCTTCACCCCCACAGTCAGTCATTAGCAACTCAAACAATAATACATTTACATTGTCCTCATGCATTAGCATGGTAATTCTTATTTTATGATTAATTACAAATTGGGGGAAATAGGGTGTTACAATTCCCTCCCCCTTAAAGGAACACCATCCTCAGTGTTCTTTCTCAAAACACCTGTCATGCCTTTCTCATTCAGCCACTTCATAAGTCTTGACCTTCATCCTCACTTAGGTCCTCTTTCAGGATATTAGTCTTCGTCATTTGCCTTCAATAATTCTTATACAACAAGCACATTAATCACAATGTTGTGCGAAAACATCTTATTGTTGTTCAAAATTCAAAAGGAAAATTTCATAATCTTAGCACAATACTTATCTGTGCAGTTTGTGGATCCGTATCCACGTGGTTGTTTTTCTATCCATGCTCATCACTTTCCTTGACGTACCCATTGGGTGCATGATTCCAATTCAATAGTTCACAAGCGCTATCATGATTTTGTCTTCCTTTCCAAGGTTTTTCCACATGGGAAACTACCCACTGTGTGCATGATTCCAATTCAATAGTTCACAAGAATTATTAAGGTCTCCTCTTCCTTGCGATCACTCACCCTCCAGGCCTAGGCTCAGGCATCCCCTTCACTGCTATACAATCTCTCGGACGATCCATCTTGCCCTGCCAAGGTTTTCTCGCATAGGAAAAAATTAGAGACTCTATCGAGTCTTACAATCGAGGTGTCCCTCAGACTTACTCTGCCAAGGCGTCCCTCTAGCTTGTGTTACCTAAAAATAATTTATTTTCAGGCGATCATGGCTTATCATAGGGTTTTCATGGCTCAATAGTAGCCATGTTCATCATCTTCATCTTTGACAGCCCTCACCTGTCCTTTCTGAACATGTCTTTTCTTCTCACCTGTATCATAGGTATACAAAATTCATGAGACATCATTATAAATTCTAACTTTCATAATTTTATTGCAAATCTGTCGCCCACAGATTTTCCAATCTCACGATTTGTCTTCACATTTGTTCTGCACAGGAACCAGATTCATAATTATGGGACTTTCCTTCCCATAACAGTTTGGCTCAGCAAGAAATTGGCCTTCCTTATGGGCTTACAATGCTTCCATATCCACGACCCTTTTGCTTCTTTCACTTTCAACTTCAATCATCCAAACAACTTGTTAGCTTTTCCATGCATATACATTTTATTACACCTTTACAACATCGTCACAACAATTTCAGAATTGTGCATACTTAACAATTAAATTACTTTCTCATAAAGGAAATACCATTCCTTACAGTTTAGCTCAACAAACAATCGGTCTTCCTTATGGAATTACAACACTGCCATATCCAAGACCCTTTCCTCCCCGCAATTTCATTCTTTACACAGCCAAACAATTGTTAGTTTTTTTTCATGTACATTACCTTTTTCGAAAATCAAGTATACTAACTGTCCAAGTCATTTCATCTATTCAATGATTCAAAGTGAAAGGATACATCATCCTTTACCTATGCATCATTCCAGCCTACCAAATTTTCAAAATGTGATTCGGATATCAATTGATTTTAATGAATGTGACAACATTTGTGGCCACATTCATACCCAATGCACCCTTGCATTGATTTCAAGTTTGTCACACTTTATGATAGGTTCTTGGCCATGGTGTGTTGGAACTTAACCAACCTCTCCACCACATGGCCTATTCATTTTCATTCATTCTTACAACAGGACCATGCTTCCTGCTATAGGTCGATCACGATCCCAAATTAGTGCACATGAAACTTAAAATTTTCGCATGAATGCACCCAAGCATTATGCCTTCATTAATAACCAGGGTGCCAACACTCATGGCCACCCAAATTTGGTTTTCTCTAACACCTATACAATGTGAGTAGAAATGTTGGAAGGTCCTCCTTCCAAAATGGGAAATCCATTGTCTGTCATTTATGCAAATATGCATTTCCTTGAAGTAATTCCATGCAACGTGCTATCTATGAGCACTTTTGTTTCCAATCGTTCATTGATTGGTCCATGTGTTCATGAAATATTAGTTCATGAATTCTTTCGGGGATTACAATCGGTCTTTACTACCAGAGGTTCACACCTCCATCATTCAAGTTTATCCTTCCTAAATCATACCCTACTTGGGTATCCATGGCATACCACTGCCCTTTCAATTTTCATGCATAACATGAGACAATAAAATATTTTGGAAGGGGTTCTTACCAAATCCCTTCATACCTTGCGCCACACAGGCATGAATATCTTTATACCGGCTCTTGGATGCTAGCACCGTCTTTCTTATTTTTACCTCATCGCCAGTCCTTTATGGGGACTTTTACAACCCTGTCAACAATCTTTCACTCGTAGCCTTCTCCTGTTCATTCTCTGTTTGAGGTTTCCCATCATTGCCAATTGTCTTTCTCAATAGTTCCAATCTTATTTCTTTCTACACATGACATACACCATAGGCACATTAGTCGTCATGTAAATTAAAATGCAAGTACCATAGCATTTAAATTAATAAAATATTTTTAGACATGTCCCAGCATATCCATATGTACTTCATCACACTATCCTTAATGTTTTCATGAGTGCAACACAATAGTCTTCAATAGTTTTCACAATATTACAACCATCATCATTATGGTGTCAAAAAAATTTCGTTCATCAATGTACTAGCTTTCTCGTCCTATAGGAAACATAATACACAGCAAGGAAATAATTGATGGCTCTCCCCTTCTTCAAGTTCTTTCTACATCGCCTGGGGATTTTCAGCCCAGTCGAGTTATCTCTAAGGTCTCACTGCCTTTTCTTAATCATAGCTTCAACCAAGCCTTATCAGTTAAATGTACTCATTTATTCATTTAATCATACTCAGGGGGTTTACTTGCCCCTTACCAACTATACCAGTTTCCACAACTGCTCTTTGTCTGAGCACCCTTGGTTAGGCCTCACCCTAACCCTTTTTGGGATACTGCAGCATGCTTTAATAGAAACTCTTTTCTCATAATGAATCATGAACATGTGCCTCCTACACACTTCCATTCGGTTATCAGAATGGTCAATATTCAGTTGTTAGTCTTGTATTAATTACATGATTCTTTCAAAATGTAATCCAGGATTATTATATATGGACAGGCCTTGCAGTCCATTGTCCAACCTTCAACAATTATTAGGGTGGTGACTCTATTCTTCTAACAAAGTCCTTACACAGTTCCTCCACTGGGAACGCCTTCGGCATGCAACTTCCTTGCTGCATATCCATCACTATTTGTGATGGCCTCAGCCTTGAGTTAGCTTTAGTGGTCTACCAAATATTCCCCTTAAGGAATATAAACATGCATCTTTGTTAACATACATCTATGATGTACTTAACCACTTTCATAATCCTAAGCATGCATGTAGCTATCATAGGTATATTTCATAGCCTACATACATTTCTATTTTAAAATCAGTCAACTCAGGATTTTTCACAATCCTTCTCATGTGATATTCAAAGGCATAAGCATTTGCCTCTTATCATGACAACAAGGCATCCTTACTTGTTTACTCTTTCATTTAATTGTACTAGCTTTTTTCCAGGGGAGATGGAGTACATTCCCCTTAAGCTATCCTTCAAGATAGAACTTTCACGGCTCTTCAGAACGGAGTCATGTATCCATGGTATTCATTCAATATTGGAAAAAGCAATACTTTCTTTATATTTCGCTCATCGGGAAAACCATATCATGCTTGTAACTATACTCTTACATCATACGTGTGCATTACTTTCCATGTTTAGTATCATTCATACCTTACTAGTATTAATATCAGGCTTCCTATTATGAAGCTTCACACTGCATTCAACTCATGCATATTCATCATATTAGCTCACGCCTCCTCCTCATGTGACCACCGGCGGTGACCAAGATCCAAACTAAAAGGTGCTTTGCGTTTCACGATTTAAGGATTCATGTTGCAAGGAACTCTGGTTCCTCGATCCCCGAAGTTGCGAAATTCTCTCTGGACAATCAATGGTCCAGATCACTCCTTGATCAACGACTATGATCTTTTCACGAATTTCTCGTTGCTTCTTCCAAGCCCTTTGGTTTTGTGAAATTTTGGTATCTCCTCACGACTAACTAGTCCGCTACTTCTCTAATATTGAACAACTTGAAACATTTCGGCCCTTTCTAAATGGATCTTGACTCTTGATCTTATCCAATCTTCAAAATTCTTTTCTGAAGGATTTCTCCTGCTCAATCCTCCGATGAATTAAATCAATGGTCCAGATCTGGGTTAGATCGACGACCCACAAACCCCGTGATTTAACAATTACAATCTCTCTTAAATATACACATAAGATATACACAAAAATAGTTTTTCACGAGGAAACCCATAAAGGGAGAAAACCTCTTCTTCTTCGAAATGATAGGTAGTCTTTTAAGTTTTGTACATCATCTACANCCAACTCCCTTAATGTTCCAGCACCAACTGGATGGAAGCACCAACTTCCAGTTACACAGGCTCCAATCTGTATAACAGAGAACATTTGTTCTCCCTTGCACCACCTTGCCACCCTAGTTTCTCTAGCTGCAACCAGATGGAAGCTACAACTCCCAATTCTTCTCTGTTCTGTAAATCTGGTCTTCTTCTAATTGTTCTACAATTATTCTCTTCCTTTGTCTGTTCTACAATTCTGCTCTGCTTCAACATGTTCTTCCATTCTGCTTTGCTTCAAGTCTATTCCTCATCTGTTACTCTTCTCTGAGTTTTATCTCACACTGTGCATATTTTCAGTCTCACACTGTGCATATTGTGATTTTCCCTTTCTTACAGTTTAATTCATTTTTCATCCAGAACAACCAACCACGCACAGTCTGTATCTTTTTCTTTTATGCACAACTACCACAGCAGTTACACTTCAAATCTTTTTAGGCAAAAGAAAACCATCTAAGCAACTGAAATGCCAACCGATCAAGAATCATGACTCAGTTTAGCTAACAGATTTGTAACTGATCAATTAACTATGAGATGGAACAGTATCCCTCCGATCATATTCAAACTCACTTGAATCGTTGGATTAAGAATAAAGAATCTTGTGCCTGTTTTTCCATTTCGTAATTCGTCATTTCGGGATCCCTGTGGTGAATCTTAGCACCTCTAGCTTCTTCCTCCATCTTCCATCAATGTGACCAATGGCTATGACCATGCGCTTATGCATAAAGTGCTTTCGCGATTTCGCATTTCATGAATTTCCACACCATGCTCCGTTGACTCCAAGTCAATGAAATTCCAATTGCTTGCCACTTGTCCTATGATTCGACAGTCCAGATCTGATCTTGATTCAATGGCTCAGATCATATCACGATTTCACGATTTCGGAATTCTTGTTGCATATTTTCTTGCCTCTCCAAGTCACGATTCGCGAAACCCCAAAATGTCATGGGATCAACGGTCTAGATCACACCTTGATCTAATGACTACGATTAAATCACAATTTCGCATATCACTATTTCGGCATTCCTGTGGTTAATATTCTTTGACATCTCCAACTCTTGATCCACGAAACTCTGAAATGAAGTTGGATCGATGGTCCAGAACACACCTTGATCTGATGGCTGCAATTAAATCATGATTTCGCATATCATGATTTTGGCATTCCTGTGGTTAATATTCTTTGACATCTCCAACTCTCAATCCACGAAACTCTGAAATGGAGTCGGATCGACGGTCCAGATCACACCTTGATCTGACGACTGCAATTAAATTGTGATTTCGCATATCGCAATGCCAGGAGATGAGAGGTTGGATCATTTCATACTTTTGACTTTCCAGTCAGTGAAATGTTGATCTATGTCCATGTGTCATGCCCGAAGATGGACGGTCCTCCTTCTTTCGAGATTTTGTATGTCCGTTTCTCCTTGCACTTTAATAAACATGTAGGTTCTTATTGATCCAATGATGGTTGATTCTCGCGCTCAGATATGATGCCTAAGATCTGTCCTCCTCTTTTGCACGTTCTTCTTGTCTACTAACAGATCTGACAGTCCTCCTTCTTTCGAGAATTTTGAATGGGATGCAACGATCAGAAATGCTTCTCCTCCCGAGCTTACTTTGTCCTGTTTTTCCATCGATGCTTACTCTGATCTTTCCATCGATGATCTGCCAACAATCCTGCCATCGATGATCTGCCAACAATCCTCTGCACTATCTCTTCTGAGTTTATTTGAATTTACTCTGCAACATCTTCCCATAATGCCTGTCTGTTACATACTTCCTGTACTCATGCCATCTTCTTTGTTGTACTTTCCACCAATGACAAGCATTCGTTGTCTGTTAAATATTTCCCAACACTAAGGTTGTTGCATATCGCCACCAACACCACTATGAGAGACCAATTTCATCAAGGTGAGGTTGTGAACATCAACAATCTTACCATGGACCAACGTGGAACCAAAAAGGCACCCAGATTAGAGGAACATGGAGTATTAAAAAGAATACATGGACATATCAGAGTAGCACAACAACAACATGGAACCAAAGAAGCAACCAAAATCAATATCAAGGTGGCAAGGAATTAGTTGGACCCCATATCCACATTTCACTAGGATGGATGGATGTTCGTGTCAGGTACTGGTTGAATACAATTCTTAGTACATCATATTATATGGTTTCCACTCATGTTTCAAGAAAAAAAATGTGAAGGGTACTTAAAATATCTTTTATTATGTGGACATAGATTAAAGGGTACAAGTTGAAGGTTAATGAGTTGAGCTTATTTTGACATCACTTTGCTTGTTGAGGGTTTAATGGCCCATTTTATGATGTGGAGAGTCGCTCCCATGCTTCATGGAGGTCCCTCGACCTATGATATATCTCTAGGCATTCATTTGAGACATTGTTTTGCATATTTTAGAGCATTATACCACCTTTTTTGGAGTTGTTTTTAAATATTCGCTCCCTTTGGAGGGTTTATGTCACTATTTGGAGGATCAATTTACACCTTTGAAGAGGAAGTTGACCATATGCACATGTTAAGGGGGTCTTTGGAGGCTAGCATGGCATCTTGGGACAATATTTTTCTTTCTTGGAGGATATTTCCCTCTCTTGGAGGTTTACTTCATTTTGTTCATTGTACATGTGGCTTGACCACTTTTTATTTCATGTTTGTTTTGGGCTGCTTAGTTGTAGTTTTGATTTTCCTAGCCTTGATTTAAGGAATCACATGAGAAATTGATATTTAATTGTAAGAGGAAGTTAGACCTCACTCTATAAATAGAGGATCCATTCCTTATTTTTACTCATGGTTGGATAATTTGAAGATCTATCTTTTGGAGCCTAATTAATACATCTTTCTTAGAGCATTTATGGTTTTAAG
>JASDQU010348372.1:0-12306 GCA_032191745.1 Picea mariana
TATCCGTTGTGCGTAGTTTTAGTTCTTCACGAATATCTGTTGTGCACCATTTTTGTATCGCACACTAATACTCCACATGCATTTCTCTCTATGCATTGCACCATGCCAAAGTTCAATATGCTCCCACTATGCACAATTATCCACGCACACCATTGATTACACTGTCGTGAGACAACTTATACTCGTATCATGCATGCAACAACCAAAATCCTCTGTTCTTTGAAATACTGCATACACCCCACGTGCCCTTATTGTGTGTGTGTACACTGTGTGCACCTTCTTATGCACATGCACTCTATGCAATTCCAAATTTAGTGTGCGCACTCTCACACCATATTCTTTCGCGCAATGCCACAATTTACCACATGCACTTCCACACTAACTTTTCCTCTCTATCAGTCATGGCTTCACTGTCACTTCCAATTCGACCAATTCCAGGTTCGAATTTTCTAGGATAGATATTAAATTAGTAATATCTCATCACTTGGCTGAATTTCTCCATTTTCTCATGAATTCAATCACAGAAAATTGGGGCTTTTCCCCATTTCCGCCCAGTTGCCATTACTTTTTTCCATGGACGCTCTACAAATGAAATTTGGCCACTTCGAATTAAATCCTTTATGACATTTTTCTTCAACTCATCTTTCTCGGCCCATTCAGGCTCAGTGTTGAAAACTTGAGCTCTGGTACCAATTTTTAGCACACCCGACCTCACACCGGCTGGGGCATGCCACTTCTCAGACGCTTTTCTTATCTCTGAAACCATCTTTGTAACATTCTCAGCCTTCAACAGGCTAGGCCATGCTACTCCTGAACACTCTTTCATGCTCAGATACCAATTTGTAACGTCCCTGACCATTCATGTCGGGCCACGCTACACCGAAGAACACATCCGTTCTCTGTTCGGAACGTACTGTAACATACTTAGCATCCTAACTAAGTTATGTCTCATATAATTTTCTAACTACACGCAATTACAATATATGCACACACATAACTCTTGCGGAAGATTAATATATATAAAATGTGAATAGAAAAATACGTTATGTAAATGCATGAATTCACACTGAAATAGCAGTAAACATATACATGCAATACCCATAAGCATACATATAGCTATAATCATGCATAGGATAAACCCATAAAAATAACACGTGAATAACAATGCAACATGTAAATTAATCACACAATTGACACTTATCTTTGTGAGAATATCACCAACTGCGTGCAGACCTTCCATGAACCTCCCAACCTTAGACCACATTGTTTGTCACTCTCAACAGTGAGTCACCCCAATCTAGGACTAAAATCCACCGGGGTAAAGGGATTCATAACCAGGCTAAGGATCATGAACAACAGGAAAGACTTTGTCTCAGGTGCTCACTCAACTAACAACCTACAGTCCCTCATTCCCCACATGCCTATCCCACCCAAGGAAGTGTGCCCCTTATTTTCTCAACAGTCCCTCGGCTGCCCCACTTCCCTTCCAGGCTTCAACAACAGGCCGGATAGGAAGTCTCAAATCCCTGTAGTTGTAGTTCATCACCTTTGGAAATCAATCCCCAAAAATTCTCTCACCCAGAGAATTTCTCACGGGCCTGACAACCCGCCTCTTCAATATCCCACGGGCCTGAAAACCCACTTCTTCAATCCCACTCCCAGGATAACAGTTATCCAACGAAAGGCTCTGGATACAGGTTCAGGTAAAGTCATGAAGATACAAATGATAGTTCCAAATGGATGCCAATACTGCTAGATGATTGATTGTATATCTCAGTTATGGATGAATCCGGGAAAAGATGATGGTCCAAATGATGGAGATATCCCAAAAATGAGCTAAGGCCCAACAATATGTATGCATTCCCCCAACTTGACACTTGTCCTTTTGGGAGCTACTTTGGCCCACTTGTCTGCAACTTTTGAACTTAGGATAGAATAATTATCCATAATTTATGATTTAAAGAAATATTAATATAATGTTCCTTTTTGACTGAAGCTCCCTAGCTCAACCCTTTTTCCTTCACTTTTAGGACCCTCTGTTTCCCTAACTAGTGGATTTTAGTCCCCCATATCTTTTATCATGGTCAGTCTGCGCACAACGATGTATCTTACATTAAATATGAGATATGTACAAAAACAGGTGCACTAGCCTTTAACATCTAGGCTCTCCGACTGAATCAAAACATAAGCACCCTAGCTTATAATAACTGGCTCACCAGCCTATAACACATATCATATACATAAAGGCTCCCTGGCCTCAATATCGCACGCAGTTAATATGATGCCTGCGGTATCTTGGAATGTAACCAATTCGTCATTTTACTGCATAGTACATGCGCGCGCTACACCATTGAAGATGTATGTCAAAATATATAAAGCAACTCTGATACCACTTAAGTACATTTTCATTTACACTTACAATTGGGTTCAGCCTAGGGATATTACATCCACACTTTTCCCTGGAGGAGAATTTTTCTCATGCCACGTTCAGGTACGCATGCTCACTTTCATTTTTATCAAATAGATTTTATATGTTCTTTATCACCAGATATTGTTCACATTGGGTATTTGGTTTTTATGTGTGCAGGTACTTGTTAAACAAGCTTACAGGCCCTTCAGGTATATTTACAACATTGGCATGTAGTTACTCCCTCTATTAATAATTTCATATCCCAGTCACACCCTCTGGAATTTACCTTAAGGGTTCCTAAATTCAGTTCTGCAATATCTTTACCTCTGCAATATTTTGGTACTTTCATCCGATATCACTCTCCCCCACATGATTTTTCCCATTCATATTTTCCCTTGGAAAATTGACACTCATGTTGATTTCACCCCCTAGGGTTGGGAGTCCCAATAGTATTTTTCACTTCCAAGAATGAATCCCATACTTCTTCTCACCATATTTCTAACCTTCCCAATGGACTCTCGGGTCATATCATCTTACACTTGGTTCTATTGAATGCACTCCCGTAGTTTCATTCACCCTCCATCTAATCCACCATCAGTTTTCCCATCTGCATATTGTCCTCCATCCACTTACCTAATACAAAAACCCACTCATGGGGCTCCCACCCTCCACCATTTCTCTTTCGCAAACTTGTGCTCTAAACAAGCCAAGACATCTTTCACTGGGGCACCCGTTTCTGTATCTATATACTCAACCCAAATTATTATTTATTTCTTTGGTAAATGTATAAATCCCTTGTTTGTAGCATATACGTATCTTTTTAGTCATCATCCTCGATGGCCTTTGTTTTACTTGGCAAAGCGACCCATGTTTCCCTTGGTTGAGGCATCCACCCTTTATTTTTTTCATATTGACATCATTAACAAACCCCGAGTATCCCAAGCCATGTACCCATGATCTCTGCGTTTGCCCAATTTGTTATCCTCTAACATAGTTTAACCCCATATCTAGTCGTCCCCCTGATGCTAGATCTAGTTTTACGGTTTTTGCTTATCATCCCTCAACATCCCAACCATGGGTAGTATTGAGTCCCACAACATTTTGACTTCTTTCATGTTACTCGTCAGTACCTGATATCATATATTACTCAGTGGATTTCAAGAATCCCTTTGCTTCTTGATGTCACTTCTCCCTTCATGTCGACATCAACATAGTTTCTAGAAGGGGGACAATATCTTGTCTCTCATTACCTTTTCAATTAGGAGTCTCAAACGACACAGAGAGAATCATCATTTCTTTCTGATTCTGTTGACCCCCATAAAATTCGACTTCAAAAAACTCTCATGTGGCGGTGGGTCTTATTATGCAACCATTGCAATTTTTCATATCAGTCAAAGATCTCTGAAGTTGATAGGCCATCAATGCCTATGAGTCATCGACACTTCTTAGAATCGTCCATTAGTCGCTTCAGACCCAATTCACCGGTCAGAACCGTCATTTGTCATTATCAACCACCCTCGAGGGCTCTGTAACTATCTACATCTTTAGTTATGGTCCCACATTTTGGTTTCATGACATGAGCATGGGGCATTCCCTCCTTGTTTGTATACAAATTTTATTTTTTCTTCCTAGAGAAAGGATTAGTTCCCACACTTTTTCCTCTCCATCTGATGGATCGCTCTTGCAGTTCCTCTCTTCACTCTTCCTTACAATGGCACTCTCAGCAAAATAAACATTGTTGTATTTCAGCTATACGTATGCTCCTAACCTCACACATCAGGGGGCATCTGTTATCACTGAAAACTTGTCTGCAACATTGCACACAATGGTTGAAGAAATACATCAATTCCAACAACAATTAGTACACCTACAACATCAAAATCCACCAAAAGGCACAAAACTATACACTTGGCTCAAAAATTAAAGTGTGCAAATTCATGAAAGGAAACGCACACACAGTGCACAGAATGCACATGTTAACACATCCCTCAACACGCACTATGTGCAGTATGCACTATTGTCTACGAGAAAAGCCATGCATTTCTCATGAACGACTCATTTATGAATTTTGTCGGCCTCTCAAACACTTCTAGTTCGACCCCCAACACGATTTGACATTCATATATGAGCGAAATCTATCTTGGAGGCTGGTCAAGGGATAGGAAGTGCCCTAAAAGGCCCCTTGTTCACACTATTAACCAATTGTATGTTTCCATGAATGGACACTATAAATATGTGCCATGGGTGTGCTAGAAAAACAATAACTTCAAGGTATTGTTCTTCTTAGATAATCCTCTTTTCTCTTGGAATCATTCAAGAACTATAGCAAGGGTCATTCCACTCACCTCTTGAGAGGATTGGCAGTGTATTTATTCAAAATTTTCACTTTCCATTGCATGAAGAGAAGAGCTCTCTATTAGTGAAGTCAAGATCCCTCCCAAGGAGGAAGAGGGGATTCATAAGTCCCTTCCTTTTTCTACGGTGTTAGTCTATCAATATATTGATCCATTGGTAGCTATATGATGATCATTTTTTGCTTTTTATGGTTCTAGTTCTTGCAAGTTTCTCTAACATTTATTCTCTTTGTTTTTAGTTTAATTTTCTTGCTTCATGTGTATTTGGTTATATAATCAACTCAAAAACCTCTGTCTTGTTAGTTGACTTAACTTAACTGAGCAAGTAAGTGTTGCATTTGTTCTCACCCATGTGAAAAAACCAACACAACACAAGTATCCACAGAATACCCCATTCAATAAACTCATGAATACACCCAGGGTATTTGTCAAACCAAACGGTACTGTAAATTCGTAATGTCCAATTTTTGTCTTAAACATTGTTTTAGGAATGTATTCCTCCTTGATTTGCAACTGGTGATATCCCAATCTCAAATCAATCTTTTAAAATATTGTTTCTCCCTTCATTTGATCAAATAAGTCATCAATTCTTGGTAACAGGTATTGATTCTTGATCCTAGCTTTCTTTAATTAACAGTAGTCAATGAAAATCCTCCATGATCGGTCCTTCTTTGTTACAAAAATTACTGGTGCACCCCATGGTGATACACTTGGACATATAAGTCCCAAATATAATAAATCCTTCAATTGCATATTTAATTCTTGAAATTCAGGTGTCGACATCCGATAAGACATTCTAGCAATTGTTTATGTTCCAGGTTTTAGATCTATAGTAAATTCCAATTCTATTTTTTGTGGTACACCTGGTAGTTCCTCAGGAAAAATATCAGCAAACTCCAATACTACCAGAAATCATTCTAATCTTTTCATGTCACCCTTTTCATTAATATATAAAATGGCATACAACTTACATCCCTTGTGCATATTTTTCTGTAATTGTAGGGAAGTAATAAACCTTAGTGATACTCCTTGGTTTTCCCTACAATTTCTCTATTCTATCCCAAATCACCAATTAAGATTAATATTTTCATCTTACAATTAATTATCGTGTCCTATGATTCTAACCAATCCATAGCAATCACAATGTCGTAGGAACCCAAGGTTGTAACAAAAAGGTTTACACTTGCAACGAATTCACCCAAATTAATTTTACCATCTTTAAACTTTCCTCCAACTTTTTTCTTGGCTCCAAATGCCAATTATACATATACAAACTCATCTTGCTCGACTTCTTTCACCTTAAATCTTTTGATTTCAACACTAGAAATGAAACTCTCAGTAGCTCATGGATCTATCAAAATACTAAATTGTTGATCTGATATCATACGTGAAGACTCGAGCACTGTATACTAATGCTCAGCCTAGTGGTTATTCATTGTTGCATGAATCCTATGGACCTTGCCTAGATCTCCTATTGTCATCTATCCTATTGATCCAAAAGTTATATCCTTTCCTATAGGACAATATCTCTGATAGTGGGGTTCTCCACAAGTCCAACATCCATTTTTAGGGTCGATGCTCCTAGATCCAGAGGAAGAATCTACTAGTCTAGGGTTTTGAGGTCATGATTTGTTCTATGGAACATATATATATTGTTCTTGTTGAGGACAACATGATTGTTGTTGTGGTGGTGCTCTATACAGATTCCTCTGATTGGTAGCTTGTTTGCATGGTGTAGAAATTATAGGTCCTGTGGGTGTATCACGGTGCCCATAAGTATTTCTAATGGGTTTTTGTTGTTGCAACACTCTAAGTGGCATCTTTCATGTCTACCTGGAATGATTCCTACCCTAAACCCTATTGTTCAACCCTTCTTCAACAATAAAATCTTTATGTACTATATCATGTAAATTATGAGGCATCAAAATCACCTTAGCATGAATGTTATAGTTGAGACCAAACATAAAATTATTCACCTTTAACTTTTCAGTGTTCAAGAATGATGCATATATGAGCAACTCCATAAATATAGCCTCATTCTCAGTTATTGTATGACTACCCTATCATAAATCATTGAATTAATTAAGTTTTCACTCAATGAATTCCTCAGATAGGTACCTCTCTCGGAATTGCGCCTCAAGCAATGTGGTAAGAGTGTATTCCACCAAATAATCACACTCCCTTTCAACTGAAATACCACCATGCCGACCTTCATGTTGGAGGTATAATTGTGCAATGAAAAACACATTACCATATTCTCCAACCAAGCTTCGATGACTAATCTGTCAATGGAACCCCARAACTCGATAAATGTTACCTTCTCGAATTCTCTATGAACACTACCACTAACTACAGGAGGSCATTGTGRACCCTCATTGGGTATATATTTCCTAACCTCATTATGATCAAGGCRATTTATCAATGCCTATGMAATCCTTTGAAAATACCTCATCATACCCATGACATCGCCCACTACAACTTGCTCTTGCTCGTTGTTTTCTCTTCTCCCTATGGAGAAGACCCCTCGGGTGTAGATGTAGTTGGAGGAGGCATTCCTCTTACTCCCACACCTCTATGCCTACTCATTATTTGTCCTCTAACCATGATACCTGCGATGAAACAAATTCATATTATATTAGTGATACATCATTAATTAAATAGAATGCATTGGAAGTCATAACGAGCAATGTGTTAGAGAGTAGAAATCTTATCCGATACCATATGTAACGACCCTCTTACTTAAAACTTCATTGAGTGAACCAAACAAGTAAATAGTATTTATTTACTAACATAATGTACTTCATAATTCACGCAAATATTTTTATTTTTATTTTTATTTTTTTAAATTATCAATTATGTAACATCCTCTTTGATTCATCATAATAGTTGAATAAAAATAAGAATATAATTATTCTTTACGATAACCAAAATAAACTTTACAATTCAAGCCACTAATCTTAAATCATTAATAATTGAATAATTTCTTACAATGCTTACACAATTTCCATTTTAGTTCATCAAGAGTTTACTAAACGAATCACACTAAATTCAAGAGGAATCTGTCTTCTATGMAAAATAAAAATAAAATGATCATCTAGCTAAAAGTGTAAGTACCTATTGACCTACTTATAGTTGTGCAATTTGCACAATAGTTTTATTTAGACAACAACATAGGTCATACCTTCAACTCTAATAAGATAGTCAAATTATTYGATGTTACTTAATAGGTGTAAGGTTATAAAATCTAATGGTCTTAATTAGGAAAATAATTAATTGTTCAAAATAGAAAACAATAGATATATATATTTTAAAAATAAAATATATTTAAATTTGAATATAATCTGTGCAGTATGATCAATGATGATATTATAGATTTTARTTAAAAATGATTAATGTTGGAGTTACTTCACACACACCTAGGATTTCTTTTTCCTAAGGTTTTTCCTATGTTTATTAGTCATTATTCAATATCTTATATTTTAGGAAGAATATTCCTCTAGGGCGAATATTCTCTTCAGCTCACACTTCAGTTTGATCAATTGAGTGGAGTCTAGATTCCACATTGGTATTATTAGCATGCAGCATTGGGATCATCACCAACTAATGTGCATTATCCTTGGGATCATCACCAGACTAGTGCATTAATCATAATTCCTTGATCTCCTCATCATTTCACTATGTTTCAATAAGTTAATTGAAGATCGATAGACTAGTTAACTAAGTCGTAACTACCCAAGAGACTAGACTAGGTGGCAGTTTAATACCGTAACTGTTGGTGTGTGTCCATATCAATCTATACCACAACTGTGGTGCATTGGATTCTCCTCCAGTGTGCATTGGTTGCGTTATATAGAGTATATCATGTGTAAATTATCATTCATTATTTTGGTTAATGAGAATTCTTCCATAATTTATCTCTTGCTTCTTATTTCTTCTATTTTMTCTACAACTGTGTATKTMAATTCCTAGCTATATCTATTTTSTGTAGGTTCAACACATTTACATGGTACAGAGTCGATGAAMTTCTAGGKAAAAGACACACCAAATTATTTTTGCAGGTACCCAAGATTGAAGACAGCGRAAAAATGGAGTTTTCAAAAGTATTCATTCTTACACCTTACRATTTATTTTCATGGAAGGAGAAGATGATAATGCATATTCGAAGCAGAGGATTTTATAGGTTAACAATGAACATAGAGACAAAACCAAAATCATCCATAKAAAATCGAATTATCTAAATCGAATAGATGAAGCATTCATAACACTTTGTAGTCTCATTTCTCATGAACTCCTCTTTGACATATCCTTGTGTAAAACCCCCAATGAATCCTAGACCACCATGAAATGGATTTTTGGAAAATGGGATGAAATGAGAGGACACRTGCTCAAGGTGGAATTGCTCACATTGGATCCCAAAACCTTCAATAATCTCCAATATTTCTTTACCAAATATAAGGATTTGTTGTCACAACTCAAGGCGCTTGCAGGGTTGATAAATCTAAGGAGGAGAAAAAAATGGTTCTCACCATTCTCTCCAAAATTGGTCCAGAATACTCAGTTCTTGTACCCACATTTCATTCAGTTAGATTCTCCTCTAGAGCCACCTGGAAGATTCCCTCTCTTGAGGACTTTATCAAGTCTCTGACACAAGAGCAGAACAAGCTCATCAATATGGGAAAAATCAAAGGCCCAAAGGTGCATGCACTTACTGTGAAATATGGTAGAGGTCATCAATATCAGAAATCTAAAGATAAAGACAAAAGGAAAGAACATACAAAAACAAAGAAGGAAGGGTACTCAAAACCCTTCAATGATGCCTCTAAATCCAAAGGTGGAAAGGGAAGAAAAGGGGAGAAATGAACTTACTGCCATAAAGGATTCCATCCAGAATCTACATGTATGTAGAAACAAATATATCTAATGACCCAAATACTTTAGCAAAACAACGTACCTATGCCAATGCTATACTTTGTCTCATAGGTATCGTAGTCTGATATTTCATGTGCCATAATAATGCGTGATCTCTGAATGCCATTTCCAACTATGCAATATTTGCATCATCATCGTGGATGTTCTCCATAGTTGATATTGTCTCACAAATGAACAAATGATTTTTTGGATCCTCTGTCCCCACTCCATGAAAGAGAGGTATTCTTAAAGTAGGATCTAATCCTTCCATCATGTTCTGCAGGGTATTCTTTCCTGATAACACTAATTGATTCTGACTCAACGTACTACTCCCACTACTTTGACTACTTTTTTTTCTATCTTTACTTCGTTCACTAACTATAATTGAAAAAACTTCATATCTTACCTTAGTTATTGGCGATGCACATAGGGTCATGGTTTTGATGTAGATAGGGTCGTGGTTTTGATGTAGAGTTTGATCTGAGTCAAATATTCTTCTAACTGACTGAGTTGATGGGTATTTTCTTCTGTATGCAAACTTCCTTTGATCTGGAGTATGACACTAATGTCTCTTTCCTCATTCGCAATAGGCTACCCCTCTCTCTCAGCCATAGTCCTCTTCTTATTTGTCTGAATCTCTTACCAATGCGCAATACTCCAATGTATTCCTTCATTGCACACTCTTCTTCTCTCAACATCCTCAACCCAACAATTCTTCATTCCTTCTCTTCATCCCTCTATACACTCAGACCATCCCTTGGTAAGCCCCCAGTCCCCTTATGTGCGCGAAGGATATTAGCTATCATATTCCATTTATATGATTCCCTTGTCACATAATAAAATCTTAATCCAAGTATATAGTGACTTCATGTATCTTCCACATGATCCTTTAAACAATTCCCTTTCAACAATGTTGTATGAATGAGTACAATCTATGGAAAATTCAACGATGTACCCTCCCAAGAAACTTTCCATCCAGTAATATACTACGCGTGATACCCGATTTCTTATAAAGTTGACTTTCCTAATTAAATCAAGAGTCCAATCACTTGGAATAGAAGTACAAAATCTTTCGATCTGTTCAAATAATCTTCAAATCCACTCCGCTAAAATATTCAAAAAGTCAGCAAAGAAAATTTCATGCAAATATTTAAACACATGCATTTGTAACCATTTCTCTACATTGATATGTGGGTTCTTATTCTGATCTACAATAAAATTGATCTCCTTTGTGTCCAACCATTTTCCAATATCCTCCTTAGTAGGCCTCCACATCCCCCTCAATCGTAGATCTTGGTCCCAACAATGGAACCCTTTGTTCGTGCATAGTGGGAAAACATGGGGTTCAACATTAATTCACCAACAAATACCAATATATTATCCCTTTCGACATCACCTGCAAGTAAGTGAAGTCTCACCTAAGGTACCTATGGGGACTACAGAAACTAGGCTTTCAAAATCATGAAGGGAATGGGGACATCCTAACATTCATTGTTGCTTAACACACATTCAACATGCAATATACCCTTTGCATAAAATCATAAAAACATCACAACATTCAACATATTCATCTTACTTGACCATTCAACACATACGCAGAACTATCAGATAACATATTCATATTAACCATTAAGAATCTATTACATGTGTGCAACAAACAGAGTAAACCAACACATCATAACAACACACATCATGACATAGAGATTTAATGTGGTTCACCCCAAACTAGGCTACGTCCACAAAGGATGGATTCTTATATTAATCATTCATGTTCAATACTTACAACTAGTGTGCACTATGCTCAAACAAGATACATCGGTTGTACCCAACATTCCCTAGCCGTTTGTGCATACAATGCACACTTAGCTTGTTCTCTCACCCATCACTTCACTCTTCATCTTTGACCCCGACAATATCTCATTACCTGATCAACTCATTCTTACTCTAACTCACTACAATGCTTTTATACTTCCATGCTCTAATTTCCCTTTCTACTCAAAATCCATACATATATATACATTGATATTATGGTTTAGCACATTACAAAATGGACCAAATGGTATACCTACTACTGACTAACTTCCTCCTTCCACGTGCTAGCTCTTGAATATGTGCTAACTGTCTTCTGTGCACACTGCGTCTTTGCTGACTTGTCATGCGGTTTTCTCCTACGCGATTCCCAAAACTTACCCAAAATGTCCTGCTCCAACAACCATCCTCACACCTATGAAAATGATGGGGTTGTGAAGATAATACACTCAGTAAGAAGACAAAACACAAATCAAAACACAAGGAAAACACCATGTAGAACAAAAAGAGGAAGATGGAGGAGAATAACAAGGAGGAAGAAACAAAACCACATTGGATCAATTGGTTAAAATAAAAATAAAAATTGTCAGGTAGGGAGAGGTCAACATTTATCTTTTCTAAGATAACTTGGAAGACCAAATTTCATGCCCACTTGTACAAAAGGAATAAGTGAGGAGAACAAATGAAATTTGGGTGTCCTCTTCCTTGAGATTACTGGCATGGAATAAAGACCCACCATCCTTAAACCTACAAAAAAGATGAGGTTTCTAGGATAAGCCATAAGGAAAGAAGACAAAACACTAAAAAAATAAAAATATAACACAA
>JASDQU010348373.1:0-10585 GCA_032191745.1 Picea mariana
TCTTTAACTGAACTGGAGGGTACGTAAGCTATTACCTTGGCTTGAAGGATGTAAACTCTGAAAGCTCTTAATGACTTGATAAGTGCATATGCTTGTTTCTCCAATAATTCATACTTTACCTCTGCATCCCTCAAGACTTTACTGAAGAAGGAAACTGGTTGCTCCTGATCATCGGCATTTTTCTGTAAGAGTACTGCTGCAATTGTATCTTTTGAAGAAAATGAAAAGATATAAAATTCCTTGGCGAAGTCAGGGCTGATCAAAAAAGGGGCTATCGTAATGGCTTCCTTGATAGCATTGAATGAGTGTTTGGCTTCTTCAATCCATTTTACTTTGGAGTTCTTTCTTAACATAGCAGTAATATGCTTTGTGAGTTCTGCAAAGTTTGCTATAAACCTCCTGATAAAGTTTATAGTCCCAAGGAAAGACTGAATGTCCTTCTTTGATCTAGGAAGAGATAGATTTTTAATTGCTTCAACTCTTTTTGGGTCGATTTTCACCCCATTAGCTGAAACAATATGTCCAAGTAATTTCCCTTCTTTAAGTGTGAAATTTGATTTTTTTGGATTAAGAGAAATTCCATACCTTCGACATTTTAGGAATGTCTTTTTTAAGTGTTGCAAATGAAGTTCATGGCTGCTCAAAAAAATAGTGATATCATCAAGATATATCAAGACAAATTTATCTTTCTCTCCAACGAAAGCAATGTCCATCACCCTTTTGAATGTCGCTCCTGCATTCATTAATCCAAAAGGCATCTTTTCGTACATAAACATACCCCATGGAGTAGTAAAAACTGTCTTTTCTTTATCATCCGGATGGATAGCAATCTGGTTGTATCCAGAAAACCCATCAATAAAAGACATCACCTTTGATCCTGACACCTTCTACAAAATATGTTCCATTTTGGGCAGAGGGTAGTTGTCCTTCCTAGAGCACTTATTCAAATTTCTGAAGTCCACGCAGAGTTTGATCTCTCCATTCTTCTTTCTGACTGGTACAAGATTTGAAATCCATTCTGAATATCTGAGAGGTATGATGATGTAGGCATCCAATAGTTTTTTGATTTCCCTTTCCATTGTAGGCAGCAACAAAGGATTAAAAGATCTAAGTTTCTACCTAAATGGTTTGGTATCTTTGTTTAAGGGAATCTTATGCTGAATTACCTCTGTGTCGAAAGTCTTCAAGTCATCATATTGCCAAGAAAAGATGTCAGCAAAATCCTTTAGCAATTCTCCATAATCAGCCTTTTGTTTTTCAGTCAAATGTGAAGCTAAGTTAACATATTTAGGATCCTGTTCACTGGCTACATCATACTGCAAAACTTTTGAATCTTTTTCCCCTTTTTCCAATTTGACATCTACATCATTATTATCAAAAATCCTTTCTAAAGGGACCAAACCTTTAGGAATTCTGTTGGTAGACAGTTGTACTATTTCATGTGCTGCGATTTTTCTTTTGAATTTTGGCTTCTCAATTTCATCGTCATGTTCATTCTCCTGATCAATTTGCAAGTCTGCAAACTCATCTATTACTGCAAGAAATCTAGTGAGTTCAGCATCATCTTCAAAAACCTTCCAAAATTTTACATTATCAGGAAGGGATGGCCTATATTTAACTTGAATTTCGTAATTCAATTTATGAGGCAGAGGAGGTATGAAAGCACAGGCCGAAACAGCTAATGAATCAGCCAATTCATTCATTGCTCTGGGTACATATGAAATTTTAAAATCTGCAAAAGTATGATTCGCCCTCAAAACTTCGTCTCTATATGCTTTCAGCCTGACATGTTTTGCTTGAAAGGACTTATTCACTTGCTGAATGATTAAATATGCATCTCCGAATACATGCAATCTTTTAATCTCCATCTCTTTGGCTGCATTTAACCCCAGAAGTAGTGCCTCATACTCTGTAATATTGTTAGTCACTTTAAAATCAAGTTTAAAGGACAAATGAGAAGTTTTCTTAGAAGGGGAAATCAGTACTACCCCTTCTCCTGCTGATTCTTTGGTACAAGCACCATCAAAGAACATGGTCCAAATATCATCCTCTGCTGCTTCTGTGGACTGAACTGCAGGATTTCTAAGCAGCAATGCATCTGGTAATGAATCATCAATTTGTAAAATACAAGATCTCATACCTGTGTCGATAGAATAGATAGGATGATTAGATGGATTTTGTTCGTCACTGATTACATATGCCAGTTGTGATTCCCTGTATAACCTTTTGTTTACCCCTCCAAAAACAAGGATAGTAGCGTAGGAGAGATCCATTTGAAGAGTGCCACCTAGCCTCTTCATCCACAATCTTGATAACAGACATCCAAATTTAGATGGTATGTCTGCCACTATTATATCCATAACCATAGTCTTCATGGACTCTTGGGTTAAAGTTACAGCCAAGTCCTTGATCATTCCGAGACATTTGACTTTTCGAGAGTCAAAAGAGAAACGATTGTGGTAAGACTTGGTGATCTCTAGCCCAAGCTCATCCATGACCGCCTTTGGCATTAAATTGTGAGAAGCATCGAAGTCCAACAAATAGTTATGTAATGTTTTCTCATGAATATTTAGAGAGATGTAAAAGGGAGGACAGCTTTCATCTCTATCTTCTATCATTTGGCCCAGAGTAATGGTTGGATTTTCATCATATATGTTAAGAATATCAGTAGAAGGGGATATAGATTTGGGATCCGGAGTTTTGAGGATATCCTTTTTTAATATTTCATTTTTCATTAACTCAACCAGAGGAATGGGAATTTTGATTTTCTGTATTTCAACCTCAAAATTGAAAGAATATGGGACTTTATCAGAGACTTTATCAAATACTTTTACCTCATTTAAAGGAGCTTTTTGAATGATTTTTTGTTCAACAGGGGCTTGACTTTCCGGAATTTGTTGCTTGACAGGGGCAGTAGTCTTCTTTGGGGGAGCTGATGATTTTGCTTTTGAGGGATCTGTTTGTTGATTCTTTGATGTCTGATCTTTTTGCTTAACAAGGGCTATGCTCTTTTCAGGAGAGGCTGGTGTGTTCTGTTGGGCAGTATAAGACTTAGATTGGAGATTATATTTATTCTTATCTTCCATCGTAAAAATGCCATCATCAGCAAAATTATCCTCTGTCTGTTCAGTCATCAATGCCTCTTCATAGTCGTGTTGTGTTAGATAAGATTTACCTGTTTCTTCTCCAACACAATGAATATTATCTTCTCCATATTCTTTATAATCACCTTCATCTTCATCCATCACAACATTCTGAAGAGGGGCCTTTATTCTCTGATCTTTAGTAGGATTCTTTTCTCTTTGTAAAATCTGTGTTGGTTGATTATTTCTTCTAAAGTTGTTGCGATTTTGATTTGGGTTCCTACCTGCATAATCATAAGTGCCTCTTCCCTTCACAGGCTGCTTATTTTCAATATTGAGCTTAGATATCTCAGAGGTTAGAGACTCTAGCATCTTAGCCATTTTATCTAACTTTGGGTCAGCACTTGATGAAGAAGAAGCTTCATTCCTTGGCCTTCTCCTATCAGAATTTCCCTTTAGCTTTTGAGAGGATAAAATATTTGATTCCACCTCAAGGGCAGCATCTTGCATCAAATATAGTGTAGGTGACCTCCTTTCTCTCAATAATAAACAGAACTCTGAGTCAAAAGCATCAGAATATGTGATTTTGGCAGAAGCATTTGAAGGTTTTATCTCTGCTGGTATTTTACTGTACATCCGGTTAAACCTTTTAGTGAAATCAGAGACTGACTCGCCATTTTGTTTCCTTAGATTTCCAAATTCTGTGATATAGTATACAAAATCTCTTCTATCACCCCAATGTTTCAAGAAGGTATCGTCCAATTGCTCAATTCCATCTATGGAACCAGCAGGGAGTTCTTTGAACCATTTCCTAGCATGGCCATCTAAGATTTGGACAAAAACTCGTGTCCAAACATCTTCCTCTTCAATATTAAGGTTTTCAGCATTACTGTAGAAAGCCTCAATATTTTCTTCAGCAGACACATGGCCTTCACTTGTGAATTTGGGCATATACTTCTGATAGTCTCCTGTCGGCATGGCTGATAGTAGGTTTGGAAATATAAGTGGTGCATACCTAGCAGCTAGGATTTGTTTCATCTTAGTCAAAGGAGGTGGTGCATCCATAATAATCAGGGGTGAGAGAGGTGATAGTTTCTTTTTTGATTCTTCAACACTAGAGGAATGTGAAGGAGGTGAATCTTCTAATGGGAAAGAGGTCTGATATGAGGCTCTGTAAAAATTTGCAAGCTATCCAGCTAAGTTTTCTTCACCTTTAGTAGATAGCTCTTGGAGAAAATGTTCAACAGCAAGGAGGCTAGTATAAATGTTTAAATGATCTTCTTTCTGCTGTGAATGAAAAGACTCAAGAGAAGAAGAACTATGATTTCTTTCTAAAGTTTTGGATGCTTTTTCCATCAAATTTGAACCTGTCAATTAATAATCATTGCTATTTTCCTGTTGATAGAAAAGAATTTATTCTTCTACAGTGTTTACAGTAGTTTTTTCATCAGTACTCTTTGAAAACAATTCAAATTTTTCTGTAGTAGATTTTCCAGAACTAAAAAGAGGATTACCTTCTATATCTGATTTTGAGGCTTGACCCTGGATTGGGCACTGGTGTGATAGGTGATTCTTGAGGATTCACCCTAGTACTGATCCTCTTAGGGGCCAGGATGAACTTGTGGAGTCGCCAAATAGATAATTACAACCAATAAAACATCTAATCTTTGTTTATTATCAAAGATCATCTCTGTGTCATATCCCAGGAAAGAAGAACTTAAATTTCTATTCCCCGGCAACGACGCCAATTTGTTATCACTCCAAGAAACTCCTTAGGGTTGTAGGATAAGGATGCTTGGTAACTTAAGAAAATAATGTGTAGGTATGCTTGGAACAATGAGATCACTCAATGATTAATGTAATAGACAACTCATCATACATTCAAATGAAACAATGCTTTTAGAAAACAATAATCAGATCAAGTATTTTAAAAGGAGAGGATGAAGAACACTAATCTTGATTGCCAAATACAACTAGATGTAGGACTTAATGCAAGATAGAAAGAAATCCTTCACTTCAATTCTATGAGCTCAATAAAGAGATGACAGTCTTTATAAGCTAAGATAAACTGAAATAAAGTACAGAAAAGGAAGCATGAATATTTCTGATATTGAAAGCAAAAGGAGAATGTAATTTTATTATGCAATAAGAGTTTGTAGAGTAGCACAAAATGTATTCCCAATTTGAACCCTTGTCTCTTAGAAAAGATAAGCATTTATAGCCTTTTACAATCGGTTTTTAAGATCCTAAAAACTTGGATCTGTATCTAAAAATAGAAAATAAAACTAACTAAGGCAATTGATAACAAAGACTAGTTGCTAGAACTCGAACTGTCTTCTATATCAATATTTGACATATGTACTTCATCATCTTCCAGACTCTGTTATGTCATGGAAAGGTAAAGGCGCATGTCTTCTGTAGCTGGATTTCTTCAATTAATCATAGTCGAAACTTTAGGAGACCGATTTAGCATTTGGTTTTCAAAATCTCCACGAATCTCTGATGCTGAGTATTTTCTGACTAAGTGGTTAATCCTTTGATGCTCTTGAACTTCTTTAAATACTTTGAAAATCACCCTGCTCCATCTTTAGCTTTCAAAAATTATTTTCGTGCTTTCACCAGCTAATTGGCCTTATGATTCGTTGGTTAGCTGGTGAAAGCTCTGCCTTTCACCAGCTAACTGGTTGTAAATTTACCCTTTGCGCTGGTGAAAGCTCTGTCTTGGCCAAAAGGAAACTTTCACCTCCAAAACTGTTATTTTATTAAAAACTTAGCGTGTCTCTGCTTTATCTCCTTGCATATTGATAGCAACCTGGGCTAGCACTTGTAGATCTGGGTGCGACTTATGCTTCTGCTTCAATTTTCTAATTTTCCTCTTAAGGCGTGTTTCTAACCACCATAAACTATTATAATCTTTGGTGATTTTCTTATTTCTCTTTTTGTCTTTGACACTTTCACGAGCCAACTTCTCAAATGCTTCATTTGTCTCTGCGAAATTATCAGACAGAGTTTTGTATCTCGCCTTGATTACTCTTTCTAAAACCTCCTGTTGAGCAATCACTTCTTTTAGTTGCTTAATTTTTTGTGATTTCTTTGACTTTTTTCTCTTTGATGTTTCACCTTCATCAGTGGGAGTAAAAGTCTCACAATCCTGTGCAAATTCGATGGAGTGTTCAGGGATTTTAATGGTTGGACTTTCATCTTCTTGCTCTGGCTCTGTTTCTAAGTTTGTGTATGGTAGATTTAGAATATTTGTCTTCTTTTCTGTAGACTGCTCTGAAGTGGTTTCAAAATCTAATTTTTTCTTTGATCTGTGAGACTTTCTGCCAAAAATCCTATCTTCTGGTGGTCCTGGAAGAGTTCTCCTCTTCCTCGAGCTGCTCTGAGGAGTTAATTGCTTTTTTCCATCTCTCTTTTGCTCATTCATGGGCTGAGTTTGGGTTTCAAAGCCTTCCCAAAAAAGAAAATGTTGCCAAGTCCTTCCTCTTTGTCTTAGTTCTTCCAGAATTATCAATTTGATCAAGCCGAAATGACAAAGAGTGTTTTTCATACTTAGAGGTTCATCCCTAATCTTCTTACATACTTTAGTTAGGCTTTTGTGAAAGAAGAAAGGTAAATTTAGGAGAGTTTTCCCTGTGAAATGATCTAAGAGCTTGAAATGGTATAGCATCAGCTTGTCATACCTGCCTTATAAGGTTATATAGAGTTGAATGCCTTTGAACAGGTCCTGCCATTCATCCTCCAAATGAGAAACTGGCATGCTTTTCTTCCATGTGACATTTCTGAATTCTGCCTTAAGATATGCTCTGAAATTGAGATTCTTGGTTGTTGTTGTCTTGAACCAGCTCTGGCCTGATCTAGGTAAGCTGGTTGTTGTAGAAATGGCGGCTTCATCAACTATGATTTCTAAAGAACCCACACAGGCTTTGTTTCCATCATACAATTTAGAAAACGCTTCAGCTGTTGTTTGGTGGCAACCATTCTGTAACTTTTCAACATAACCCATGTAGCCTGCGTCTGAGAAGCGTTTTTGCACCTCTGGATGTGCTTGTAAAAAAGACAGACTGTTTAATTCTTTCCTTAACAATGAACCACTTCGTTTTCTTGCCATATGTAACTTGAACCCTAGACGATTTTGCAAACAAAGTCACTGTAATTTGTTGTTTGAGCCAAGGTTTGGCGCTGGTGAAAATTCTCGGCGTTGTCTTTCAAATATGAAACCATAAAATATGCCTGTGGATAATGCGTGTTGGGAATATGAAGTGTCTATTTGATGTCGCCGGCTAAGTAGTACCGCTCCTTTACCTGTGATGATGAATTTGAATTCGTCATCTCCAATGCCATTATCCCGTGAAGCGTGCATTCACGAACACGATCCGCTATGATATCTGATTTAGACGTGCATAACAGAATCCTCATCATTATTCGCTTTCACCAGTGCCTTATAATGATTATGTGATGTGTGCTGAGAGTGTCATATTTTGATTTAATGAAAACATGGAGGAAAAACATGTGTTCTGCGCTTTCACCAGCTAACTGTCTATGGGAAAGTACTCCTTAACTGTTGAAAATCACTATTTTCACCAGCTAGTCATCAACCTTGCAACACGCGTTAGCTGTTGAAAGTCTTTTCATGAAATTTTATAGAAAATACCTTTATGGATCAACTTATTTCTAAGATAT
This sequence comes from Picea mariana, assembly GCA_032191745.1. Classification (NCBI taxonomy): domain Eukaryota; kingdom Viridiplantae; phylum Streptophyta; class Pinopsida; order Pinales; family Pinaceae; genus Picea; species Picea mariana. The sequence goes on from JASDQU010348373.1 coordinate 7,767, forward strand.
GAATTTAAAACCTAAGTTTTGACACTAGAAGAAATTAAAACAAAATGGAGAAAACTACAAATAACCATGCTATCAACCACAAAATGAAACCATAGTGACTGATTCATTTTGGGAGCTAACAAGTCCGATGCTAAGATGGAAGATGATCTCATGATGGCACAGATACAGATGACATCTATGCCATTATCGATGCAGATGACGATCATGATGGTGATGATGATGTTGAGGCAGTTGCTGGTAGCATCCAATGACATTCATGATCATATACATTGCATCATGGATCATTTTTGATATATTGTTATAATGCCTCTTTTCATGGTCAATATCATATGTATCATTTTCACGGCCTCCAGTACCATATTATCGAGTTGTATTATTTTGACATGTTTCATGTTGACTTATATCATTTGAACATGACGTATCATATTGAATTGTATCATTTTGTCTTACATAATTTCTCATTTTTATTTATATCATGTGTACATGATGTATCATTTTGACTTATGTCGACTGTTGGACATGTATCATTTTCAGATGATATTGATCTACTAGCATATATATTTGACTTTCACTTGTTTTATTTATATATGATGATGACCTTATCAATATTGACTTGTAAGTTTTTATATATTGAAAGTGGTTGATAATTTTTGGAAGCACGTTTATTACATATGATGGTTTTGATTTACTGTTCATGATGGAAGTTGTCAAATTCACTTAAATTATAGATATTTGACTCACTGGTTTTAATTATAGATGATGATCATGTTATAATAATTATCTTGTTATTTTATATATATTGGATTTTGTAGATTCTATTTTGATGGAGATTTAATAAGTATAATGATGTTGTTAATTTGTATGGGTTTTTTTTTCCCTAAAAAATTATTTATAAATGTTATCCTATAAAATATTTAAAATAAATTTATATGACTTTAATCATATAACTTATTTAAGAGACATGATATATTTAACTAATTAAATTGAAATAAAACATATTAAATCAATAATTATAAGCAAAACAATAAGCATTTTTGGAAGCCACACCAGAAGCAAAATTGGATGCCAAACTAGAAGAAAAATGGGAAGAAAAACTAGAAGCAAAGCTAGATGTAAAATTGAAATCCAAACCAGAAGCTAAACTGGAAGCAAAATTGGAATCCATATCGAAAGAAAAACTAGAAGCCAAAATGGAAGCAAAATTGGAAGGCATATCAGAAGAAAAAATGGAAGCAACACCTGGTGCTATTTCTGGCGCCAAACTAGAAGAAAAATTCAAATCCATATCAGAAGCAAAACTGGACGTAAAACAAGAAGCCAAAATAGACGTAAAAATGGAAGAAAAAATTGGAAGGCATATCAGAGGAAAAACTGGAAGCAACACTTGGCACTAAAACTGGCGCTAATTTTGGTGCTATTCCTGGCGCTAATTTTGGTGCTAATACTGGCGCTAAACCTGGTGCTAATTCTAGCACTATTATTGGTGCTAATCCTGGTGATATACCTGACGTTATTTTTCTGGCACTAAATATGGCTCTAATTCCGACACTAAATTTGGCGCAATTATAAAAATTCCATATTGTGCCAGAAAAGGTGTTTGATTCATGGAGTAAAATACACTAAATTCTGGCGCTAATTCCCTGTTTTGTTGTAGTGTATATATTAGTTGTTATAAATTTTAAAGTGTTAGGAGTTAGGGGTTAATCATTATAGTTCATAGGGATATAAAAAGTAAGTATTATATGAATCAAGGTTGGAGAGATTAAATATTAGGGGTGACATGTACCAACATAAAGCCAACTAGTCCCTAGGTGACATGTATAAAGTGTTAAGTATTGTAGACATTAGGATTTATAGGGATTAGGAATTGGGTATTAAATGGATTATGAGGTCTAACAATTACAGGTTAGGGGATATATGGGGTTAGGGATACAAATGTGATATGTAATTATTATGGATTCTAACAGTTAGGGGATACAAAAGTGATATCTATTAGATATTATAGGGGTTATAGGATAGTGGTTAGGGTAATTAGGGATTATAAAGATTACATGATATAGGTTTTAGAGGGTTTAGGGGATAATGGTTAGTGGTTATAAGGATTAATTAAAGGTTATTTTAGTTAGGTGTTAGGAGTGGACGAGTAGTAAGGTTGATTTTGGATAGTAATTAGTGGTTGTAAATCATAGTTATTAGTTGTGATAGGTTAGAGGGGTTAGGCTTAGTTTATTTAGGGATTAGGGATAATATGTGTATGGAGTTAAAGGTTATATTGAAAAGAGAGTAGGAATTATAAAATTTTGTTGTGTAGTCTAATGGAGGTGTAATGGATGAGTAATGAGAATCTTTACTCATCATGACAATGACTTTGTTGAAGCGATTTATCCCCGTCGTCGTCATCATCATTATCATCTTCATTGTCATTTTCATGATCATCATCATATATTCATTATTGTCATCATTGTCATCATCGCCATTGTCACCACCAGTAATCAACATTGTCATCGTCCCACTCCTCATCATCATCGTCATCATTATCATTGCAGTTATTGTCATTGCCATCATCATCATTGTCATGGTCATCATAGTCGTCATCATTGTCATCACTATAATCAACACTATCGTTTTCGTCATCATCGTCATCATCATCATCATCGTCATCATCATTTTTATGTGGGTTAGTGGTTATGTGGGTTATTAATGTTAGGGGATATCGACTAGAAAGGTTAGGGTTTATTAAGGTTATAGGCTAGGTGATAGCAGTTATAGATTAGTAGGGATAGGAGTTATGAATTATTATTATTATGATATAATGTATA
>JASDQU010348377.1:0-12322 GCA_032191745.1 Picea mariana
TTATAGCCAAATGGATCCTTCTTCGGCTAACTCGGGAAGGTTGGTTTGAATTTGGCACTTAGTTCCAATCACCTTCTTTAAGCATGAAACATGAAAAACAGGATGTAGCTTCGAATGACTGGGCAAAGCTAACTGATAGGCCACATGTCCCACACGCTTGAGAAAAGTATAAGGACCATAAAATTTGGGCGCTAGCTTCTGACAATACTCGACCTTGAGGGAATTTTGCTTGTAAGGTTGCAGTCGAGGAAACACCTGATCCCCTTCTGCAAATTGACGTTCAGAGTGATATTAATCTGCTTGTTGCTTCATGCGATTCTGTGCCATGACCAAATTCTCTTTGAGGGTACGGAGAATAGCCTCTCAAACTATAAGTGTTTGGTCAACCGCCTGGACCTTAGAGACACCAAGTAAGTATGAGAGAACTAAAGGTGGCTTATGTCCATATACCGCTTCAAAAGGAGTCATGCGTGTAGTTGTATGGTATGAAGTGTTGTACCACCATTCAACTAGGGGTAACCATTGAGCCCATTGATTTTTCTTTTCTGAGGCAAAACACCTCAAATATGTTTCCAAACACTTATTGACAACTTCTGTTTGACCTTCAGTCTGGGGATGATAAGCTGTGCTGAGATGCAATTGGGTGCCTTGTAGCTTGAACATTTCTAGCCAAAAATTGCTAGTGAAATTTGGGTCGCGATCAAAAAAAATAGAGTGCGGCATGCCATGAAGCTTGAAGACTTGATCCATGAAAATTTGAGCCACCGTGGATGTTGTAAATGGGTGTTGAAGAGCGTAGAAATGAGCATACTTGGAAAGGCAATCAACAACCACCATGATGACTGATTTATTTCTCGATTTGGGTAAGCCTATAATAAAATCCATAGAGATATCCCTCTAAATAACAGGTGGAATCGGAAGCAATTGTAGTGTGCCCAGAGCTTTGACTGTTTCTCCCTTGTTGTGTTGACACACATCGCATTCAGCGACAAAATTATGAATTTCTTGTTTCATGCCATCCTAGAAAAAAGAATGTTTGACCCCGTCATAGGTTTTGGTGAACTCGAAGTGCCCCGCTGTGGGTGTAGCATGAAGCTCAGAAAGTACTGTGGATTTAAGTTTTGGTTGTTTAATTAAATACAAACGGCCTTTTATCGAAGCTCATTATGGAGCCAAGAGTACCCTGGGGAAGTTGGAGCATTGGAATGCAATTGTTGGATCAGATGTGAACTTTTGGGATCTTGTAGCCATTCCTGGCGAATGACTTGGAGCCAATATGGTACAATGAAGGAAAGAGAAAAAAGGGATCCTTCATCTTCATATTTTCGGGAAAGTGCATCCGCAACCACATTGTCTTTGCCTTTCTTGTAAATGATCTCCAGGGAGGAAATGCGTTGTTCCAAAAAATACTTGAGGCTTTGATGGTCTGTCTTAATTTGGAAGCGTTTCCCCAATAGATAAGGGTGCCACAGATCAACGACATGCAGGATAGCTAACATTTCCTTTTCATATATTGATTTGCCCAGATTTCAAATAGACAGTTGCTTGCTGGTAAAGGCCAAAGGCTGACCCTCTTGCATAAGGAAAACACCAATTCCTTTCCTTGAAGCATCACATTCCAAGACAAAGATCTTTGTGAAATCAGGAAGAGCCAGGACTGGAGTGGTGCACATGGCTATCTTCAAGGTTTGAAAATCTTGAGCAATGGCTGGAGTCCAAGTGAAAGAGTTCTTTTTTAGGAGTGTAGTGAGAGGTGTTGCAATCTTTCCATAATTATTAACAAACTTACGATAATAACCTGTTAAGCCCAGAAATCCATGCAAGCTTTTGAGAGTCTTTGGGTGAGGCCATTCTTGCATAGCTTCAATCTTTTTAGGATCCACCCTGATGTTGTCCTTTCCAACCAGATGACCCAAGTACTCAACTTCTGAGGTGCCAAAAGCACATTTACACTGTTTCAGGAAAAGTTGGCACTGAGAGAGTAGATGGAGAACTCGATCCACATGAGCAATATGGTATGTCTAGGTTTTGCTATAGATGAGGATATCATCAAAGAAAACTAAGACAAAATGACTGAGAAAAGGAAAGAAGACATGATTCATGAGGCTTTGGAAGGTGGAGGGGGAATTACACAAACCAAAGGGCATGAACAAAAACTCATAGTGGCCCTCATGAGTTCTAAAGGAAGTCTTAGGCATGTCGCCACTCAATTCATCCAAGAGGTCATCAATGACAGGAATGGGAAATTTGTCTGTAATGGTAAGTTTGTTGAGGGCATGGAAGTCAGGACACATTCGCCAAGAATATTCTTTCTTCAAAACCATGACCATAGGAGAAGAGTAGGGGCTCGTACTAGGGCAGATAACACCTGCATTAAGGAGTTCCTGGACCATTTTCCCAATTTCATTTTTTTTGGAAAAGGGATGATGATACAAACGGATATTGGGAGGAAGGATTCCGAGTACAAGGGGAATGGAATGATCATGAACACCATGGGAAGGAGGGAGTCCCTGGGGAGTGGAAAAGACCACTTGATGTTTAGAAAGGATGGCTTGGAGGTCTTGCGGCACCGAGGGTGTCTCCGTTGCTTGTATGGCATGGAGTTGGGCAATAACACCAGAATGACCCTTTTTGAGCAGCTTTTCCATGCGATGGGAACTAATGACCTTAGGTGAACCAACGGTGATGCCTTGGAACTTATATTGGTGGCCCTCCTAGTCGAATTGCATGGTTAATTCCTTAAAATCCATGAGAATGGGACCCAAAGTCCTTAGCTAGTCTGCACCCAAGACAATGTCACAACCGCCCATGTCGATAGCAAACATATGATATTTCAGGTGGTAGTCACCAATTTGGAGATGCACATTTTCACAATGCCCTCCACATTTCATGGAGCCACAATTGACAATCATGATTTGGAAATTATTGACGACATGGATGTAGGAATGAGTTTCTTGGGAAATATGGCGATGAATAAAATTATGGGTGCTTCCACTATCAACCAGAATGATGACCTTCCTATGCTTGATGTAACTGATTAGCTTGAGGGTTTGGGGAGTTGAGAAGCTAGTGAGAGCATTGAGGGAAATGATCAGTTCTAGTTTGGGAGGGTCTGAGGGAGGGGTTATGTCAGTGGTTTCAAGTGACTCAGACACAAGAGGAGTTTCAACATCCTCTTCCAAAATATCCTCCGAGATGGACATAAAAAGATTTTGTTCCTTACACTTGTGGCCCGGGAAATATTTGTCATCACAATTATAACAAAGGCCTTTGAGTTGGCATTCAACCATTTCATCCCTGGTCAATTTTTGGATCTTTAGTGGAGTGGAGGGAGTAGTGGGATTTACTAGTTTAGTGTGAGTGATAAAGGAGGGTTTCCGGTTTTGAGAAGATACAACCTGTTGTGCTTCTTTATATCTTTTAGTAGCCTCCACCTATCTCTAAGGCTGGTCCATGAGGACATGGGCCCGAATCTCATCCTTGAGGCCACTAATAAAACACTCTTGGAAAAAGGCATCAGACATGCTCTTTGTCTGAAAATCTAGGCGCTCAAAGGCAGCTAAAAAGTCTTCCACTATTTCTAATTGTTTCAACTTTGTCAAATGACCCAAATGGCTAGTGTCAGTGTCAAAGCGTTCATAAATCTCTGCCACAAAGTGTGTACAAGAAATATACCGTTGACAGAAAGTTTTTCTCCATTGCCACCATTGCCAACGTTCTTGATCTAGATGGAGAACACCATACCGGAGTTTGGCCAAGTCATCTGTAATGTCGTATAAAGATAAATAATGTTCTATTTGGGTTACCCAACCAGTGGGGTCCGAGCCATCAAATTTGGTCACATCCACCTGCGGAAGGCGTAGGTCACGTTGTAAGTGATGGTGTTGAAAGTTATGGGAATGAGAGGAATTTTCAGCTTCATTATGTGGAGGTGAGTCAGAGGAAGGGTTATCTGTAGGGATATGCAACTTGATGCAGAGCGTCGAAAAGACAGATTCAAGCTGGGTGGTCGGGTCTTGTTTGATTTCCTCCATTGAGGACTCCATGGTTGTATTGATGGCGGAAACATTGGCACTGAGTTGTTTCACTTCTTGTTGGGTCTCAGTAAGATTAGATTGCAATTTATTGAAGCGAGCTTCCAAGTCTTGGCTACGGGTATGGGCCATGAGGACGAGGGCAGGTGGGGTCAATTTTTTTTCCAAAAAATGATATGTATGAATGTGATAAGGGCGAAGAGATGAATCCAATGTACTAGGTCTCAAATAATGGTGAAAAAAATTCCAGACATTTTTTTTTACACCTGCGGAGTTATACTCCCGTCTGGATAATATTGCAGTGATGAAATGCCCGAATGCTTAACCAGGAAGAAATGTGTAGTGATTTGGAAACCCGAACACAGTTGCGCGGCAATAGATCTTGTCTGTTTTAATTTGTTTATGTTTCTGTCCCCAAGGGTTAGGTATTCAAGGGTTCTGCAGACAAGGGTTTTCCCTATGCTATAGCTCTCTGATATACGTGCGGGGTCCAACAGTAGTACTCAGCCCAATATCTCAGGCCACTAACTAAGGAGGCTAGACCGTACCCTTATCCATACTACCCGATTACCCAGGTACTAGAGAGTATCTTCCAGAGTGTTGTTCTCGGTGGCACTATAGCAGTCAGGCGACATATCGGTTTATCTAAAGAGGGCTCCAGGTAATCTAGGTTGATCCGTACACAAGTGTTGTTTGATGTGATACCACTCGAAGGGCTACCAACAGGGGTTACAAGGGTGGCCAATAGATGTGTGCTTAAGTACCACTTGTATTTCCTGTATGTATGAATCCCTCAACCGTGGGTTTATGTGCGTAATGAAAGATCTTTGTGGCTTAAAGACGTTGGAATACGTCTCTACCCTGAAAAAAAAATTAACCACAATTTCTACCGAGGAAAGTGCTCTGATACCACTTGTAATATACCAGATATAAAAAGTATGCTGAACATAAATAAAATGATAAAAATGGAAGAATAACAACAATATAACCAGAACAATCACCACAATAGCACTGAAATGATATAAGAATAACAATAGAAATAACACTTTGATTCTGAGAGCAATGTTCATGGGCCTCTTCGAGGGGGCAACCTCCAGTCGAGCAGAGCTCTATTACAATAATATCCAAGCTAGGGTTCTCATACCCTCAACTCCTATTTATACTAAATATGTCTATCAAAAGAAGCATCTAGAGGAAGATCATTCTAGAAGCGGAAGATTCTATTAGGTCTTCTTACATTCGACTTATTCTATTTTATTGCAAGGCCTTATTAATATTGGCCTTTATTACATCCAAATATATTGGTCTACCTATGTGCGGGTTAGCACCCTAAAAATATTATGGAAATATAAAGGAATTTAACCTTCATAGGTAGATTTCGGTTTTATTTATTAGGTCTGTGGTGACAAACTGTTCCAGTGGAATGTACATGATAGTTTACAGATCATATTGGTATAAGAGTGAGATTTGTCTTTTGAGTATTTGTGGGAAGTTGTAGGATCTAGGAATTGGCTTAAAGAGAAGTCACATAAACCCTAGCCATGGAAGACAAGTTTGTTCATAATAACCCTCGGGATCCAACATAAGAGATTTTTTAAGGGTTGGAAGTGCAAGTTGACAACATCAGTTGCAAGATGAACCTCCTCGTTGAGGCTCTAACAAGTAATCTTAGATCGTTCAGAGATGATGGAGGCTCTAACTCAGAGAAAAGATCGAAGGGAAAATCAGAAGATCAAGAAGACTCATGAAAGGAGTCGCGAAAAGAATCTCAGAAAGAGAAGTTGAGTTCAAGTGCCATTAACCCTTCATAATCCCTATTCAATATGGAAACAAACATGGACATAAATCCATACCAAGGTGAGATCGATCCATTAAAACTTAATCATTGGTTGCAACAACTAGATGTTTATTTTAGCATTCACCGAATAGATGAAGGGCATAAGATTTCATTTTCTAGATTGAAGTTAGAGGGCCATTCTTTAACCTAGTTGAAAAGTCACATGGAAACACTTAGGTCGGAGGGTGATCTGCCAATAACTAGGTGGGAGGAATTCAAAACCATCATCAAGTCCCAATTCTACCCTATCGGGTATGTAGAGAACTAATGAATCCGATGGCACTACTTCATGAAGAGGCAGTGGCATAGAGTATAGGAGTACACCACTAAGTTCAGAAAGATGGCCATGATGATGGGTATCTCTCCCAAGAACCCAGATGCACTCCTCAAGTATATTGGGGGCTTACATAGTCAACTAAGAAATCAGGTGATGCTCTTCAAGCCAAGGACAGTGGATGAGGCATGTGTACACGAACAATACCTGGAACACAAAGGCCAAAAGAAAGGGCATCCAATTGGTTCAAAGTAGAAAGAGCACCAAGAAGCTTCCAAGGAGGAGAAGAAGAAGTGGAAAGGGGGAAAATATAAGAATACAATAGTCACTACACATCATAGAAAAGATCCTAGTAACCATTGCAATCATTGCAACATTGATGGCCACACTGAGGAAATATGTTGGAAACTACATCCAGAGTTGAACCCAAAGAACTGCAAGAAGGGCAGAAAGAAAAAGAACCTTCTAGAAACATATTCAAGCAATTAGGTTGAAATCAACTCGGATATGGATGAAAATATCGTATGCACATCTATGCATAAGGAGGTGAATCTGAGTAGCCTTCATCACTAGGAAGAGAAGGATATGACCAAGCTCTTCCACATTAAAATTTAGGTCAAGAAGGCCAAGATAGATGCTTTGTTCAACTCTAGTTCACGAGCCAATATCATAGAAATGAATCTGGTCAAAAATCTTGGATTGGAGGTTCATAATCATCATATCCCCTATCCATTGGGTTGGGTAAACAAGGATGCAGAGATAAAGGTAATGAAACAGTGTAATATTAAGTTTGATATAAGTGGTGATTTTATTGATCAAGTGGAATTGGATGTAGTACCCCTTGATGTATGAAGAGTAGTGTTTGGGAGCCCGTACATGTATATGAGGGATGCAATTTTCATGCGAAGAGCCAAATAGTACCGACTAATCAAGGATGGGAAGTCCTACATCATTAATGCACATAAATGAAAGTCAAAGATCTCAGTGGTAAATGCTAACCAAGCCAAGAAGTTGAATAGTTCTAGTAAGAAATATGTTTTTCTTTTCTTAAGAGAAAATCAGTCTAATGATGAGTCAATGAGAGTGAAGACATCCCTAGAGGGGTGTAGTAAAGAGAAGAAACATCAATTGGAGGATTCACTACAAGAATACAAAGGAGTGTTCAAGGAGCCTAAAGGGATGTGGAGCACAAAATACAATTATTTCCAAACTCCCCTTTGCCGAATATTGGGTTGTATAGAGAATCTTTTCTAGAAGCAAATGAAGTGAAGAAGAAGTTGCAATAGTTGTTTGAGTAGGGTGTGATTTGACCAAGTACCTCACCTTGTGGGTCACCCGTCATAATTGTACCCAATAAGGATGGGACGTGGAGAATGTGTATCGATTACAGGGCATTGAACAAGATTACACTAAAGAATCGATACCCCCTTCCAAGGATTGATGATTTGTTGGACCAATTGCAACATGCTAAGTACTTCACTAAGATGGATTTGAAATCAGAATCTATGCCAGAAACCAACTCTTGTTCCCAATTCTTATATGGAAAAGGGGGTGGGGAAGAGCACATTCATGGTGATGGTGATAGCCCTTCCTCCTCCGATCTACTTGTTCCTTCTTAAAGTGTCATGGAGGATAGTGATGCCACTCGTGATGATGGTTGTTATGAGGCCCTGCTTGAGGTTCCTCCCATGTGTGTCGAGGAGGGGCATTGTGATGATCATTCTTGGTTTGAAATTGTTGATGATTATAGTGTCTATCACCAGGTACAATTCAAATAAGAAGATAATTGGAATATCTCCTTCAAGACAATATAAGGTTTGTATGGGTGGTTGGTTATACCATTCGGTTTATGCAACGCACTAACTTCATTTATGATACTAATGAATGATGTTTTATGCACTTTTCTAGATTCATTTGTTATTGTTTATTTGGATGATATATTGGTTTATAGCACTACCTGGGAGAAGCACATCTCACATCTTATGCAGGTGTTAGAGACATTGAAAAAACACTAATTGTTGGCCATTCTCAAGAAATGTGAGTTTGCTCAGTAGTATTTGGTGTATTTGGAGTATGTGATCGGTGGATGGGAGCTCAATATAGGTCCTGCAAAGATGGAGGCCATCATGAAATGGCCAATTCCTACAAATTTCACCGAAGTTAGGAGTTTTGTTGGGCAACACAACATTTGCATAAGTTCATATCTTCATTTTCAGTAGTAGATGCACCACTCCATGCCATAACAGCTAGTGGTAAGAGTGTCTAGTGGGGGAAGAATCAATAGAAGGCCTTTGATGAGCTGAAAATAAAGATCAGTCAAGAAACAGTGTTGGCACTACCAAACTTGTAGAATCCCTTCTAAGTGGAGACAAATGAAAATGGGTATGTCATGGGAGAAGTATTGATGCAGGGATGAAGGCTCGTATACTATCATTTTGAAGTATTTCATGGGGAAATTCTCAACTACCCTACCTACGACAAGGATCTCTATGCCTTGGTAAAAGATGTCAAAAAGTTGAAGAACTATCTAATGGGAAATGAGACCATCATCCACATAGATCACCAACCAATACAGTATTTGCAGGCCCAGAGTAAGCTACCACAAACTGGACATTAGAAGTGGATGGGGTTTTAAAACAATTTCATCTAGTCATCAAGTATAATAAGGGTAACACAAATAATTTGACAGACATGCTTTCATGGCCACCCACATCGAAGATTACATATTTTGGAACTCTAATGCATATGGATCCAAAGTGGTCCCCTTATGGCATATCTTTAAGCATGTCCCTCATGGGAAGACACTTTGAAGAAGTATACAAGAAGCCCTAGAAATATGGTTAAGTGGTTAAGAAGCCCTGGAGATGTGGTCATGAAGCTTGAAGTTATTTGAAGAAAAATAATATGAAGGACATTGAAAATTCATTCAGAACCTTCATAAACTGATAATCCTTGTCATGTTTTTTCCAACGTTAGGTGGCATGCCACGTGGTTCCTCACGGTTGAAAAGTTATTCCCTCTTAAATATGAAGCCCCGAAATATGGTCAAGAAGCCTGGGAGCTAAGGTAAAATAAGTTACAAGTTGGCCTTAAAGTCAAGTAAAGGAGAAAAATTTGTTGCAAACTAGAAGTTATAGGTCAACTCAAATATCAAGTAAATAAGTTACTTGGAAGGGCATAAATACACATCAAAGAGCCTCTCATTATTACCAAGCAAGGATGTGATTTCTTAGAAAAAGTGAAGAATGGAGTTGTGCAAAGGAGGGAGTGCTTGGAGCCGTAGATTGGAGAAGGGTTTTCAGAAAACCCTATTTGAGCAGATCCCCACAGGTCAAGCATAGGGTATCCCACGAAGCCCCGACAGGTTCTCCTGGTATTGTCATGCGAGGCCTTGCTTGTTTCCCGGTCTAGTCCCGCAAGGCTGAGGAAAAGTTTGAAGAAGGTGTTATTCTCTTGATGTTGAAGTTAAGGAAGGTTTGATTATTTGTGATCTCACGCACCAGGTTTTAAGATGTTGAAAGGTATGTTTTTATCTATATTTTGAGGCTTGTATCTTGGATATTTTGGTATGTTCTTGAGGCATTTATTAGAGGTTATGGCACATGATTTGAGGCATATCTTGGAGGTTATGGTATATGCTTGAGTAATATCTTGGATTTTATGGCATATGCTTTGAGGCGTATCTTGGATGGTTTGGAACATGCTTAAGGCATGTTTTGGCACATGCTTGAGGCTTGTATATTGGATATTTTGACACATGGTTTGAGGTATATCTTGGATACTTTGACACATGGTTTGAGGTATATTTCCAGACGCCTCTAGAAGTGATGGGTGTATTTGAAGAAGTATCCAAAGTGGTCCCCTTATGGCGTATCTTTAAGCATGTCCCTCATGGGAAGACACTTTGAAGAAGTCTACAAGAAGCCCTGGAAATATGGTTAAGTGGTTAAGAAGCCCCGAAGATGTGGTCATGAAGCTTGAAGTTATTTGAATAAAAATAATATGAAGGACATTGAAAATTCATTCGGAACCTTCATAAATTGATATTCCTTGTCATGTTTTTTCCAACGATAGGTGGCACACCACGTGGTTCCTCACGGTTGAAAAGTTATGCCCTCTTAAATATGAATCCTTGAAATATGGTCAAGAAGCCTGGGAGCTAAGGTCAAATAAGTTACAAGTTGTCCCTAAAGTCAAGTAAAGGACAAAAAGTTGTTGCAAACTAGAAGTTATAGGTCAACTCAAATATCAAGTAAAGAAGTTACTTGGAAGGGCATAAACACACATCAAAGAGCCTCTCATTATTACCAAGCAAGGATGTGATTTATTAGAAAAAGTGAAGAATGGAGTTGTGCAAAGGAGGGAGTGCTCGGAGCCGCAGATTGGAGAAGGGTTTTCAGAAAACCCTATTTGAGCAAACCCCCACAGGTCAAGCGTAAGGTATCCCATGAAGCCCCGGCAGGTTGTCCTGGTAATGTCACGCAAGGCCTTGCTTGTTTCCCGGTCTAGTCCCACGAGGCTAAGAAAAAGTTTGAAGAAGGTGTTATTCTCTTGATGTTGAAGTTAAGGAAGGTTTGATGATTTGTGATCTCACGCACCAGTTTTCAGATGTTGAAAGGTATGTTTTTATCTATGTTTTGAGGCTTGTATCTTGGATATTTTGGTATGTTCTTGAAGCATTTATTGGAGGTTATGACACATGATTTGAGGCATATCTTGGAGGTTATGGTATATGCTTGAGGAATATCTTGGATTTTATGGCATATCCTTTGAGGTGTATCTTGGATGGTTTGGAACATGCTTAAGGCATGTTTTGGCACATGCTTGAGGCTTGTATCTTGGATATTTTGGCACATGGTTTGAGGTATATCTTGGATACTTTGGCACATGGTTTGAGGTATAATTCCAGATGCCTCTATAAGTGATGGGTGTTTTGAAGAAGTATTCAAAGTGGTCTCCTTATGGCGTATCTTTAAGCATGTCCCTCATGAGAAGACACTTTCAAGAAGTCTACAAGAAGCCCTGGAAATATGGTTAAGTGGTTAAGAAGCCCTGGAGATGTGGTCATGAAGCTTGAAGTTATTTGAAGAAAAATAATATGAAGGACATTGAAAATTCATTCAGAACCTTCATAAATTGATATTCCTTGTCATGTTTTTTCCAATGCTAGGTGGCATGCCATGTGGTTCCTCATGGTTGAAAAGTTATGCCCTCTTAAATATGAAGCCCCAAAATATGGTCAAGAAGCCTGGGAGATAAGGTCAAATAAGTTACAAGTTGTCCCTAAAGTCAAGTAAAGGAGAAAAAGTTGTTGCAAACTAGAAGTTATAGGTCAACTCAAATATCAAGTAAAGAAGTTACTTGGAAGGGCATAAATACACATCAAAGAGCCTCTCATTATTACCAAGCAAGGATGTGATTTCTTAGAAAAAGTGAAGAATGGAGTTGTGCAAAGGAGGGAGTGCTTAGAGCCGCAGATTGGAGAAGGGTTTTCAGAAAACCCTATTTGAGCAGACCCCCACAGGCCAAGCATAGGGTATCCCACAAAGCCCAGACAGGTTGTCCTGGTATTGTCACGCGAGGCCTTGCTTGTTGCCCAGTCTAGTCCCGCGAGGCTGAGGAAAAGTTTGAAGAAGGTGTTATTCTCTTGATGTTGAAGTTAAGGAAGGTTTGATGATTTGTGATCTCACACACCGGGTTTTCAGATGTTTAAAGGTATGTTTTTCTCTATGTTTTGAGGCTTGTATCTTGGATATTTTGGTATGTTCTTGAGGCATTTATTGGAGGTTATGGCACATGATTTGAGGCATATCTTGGAGGTTATGGTATATGCTTGAGGAATATCTTGTATTTTATGGCATATGCTTTGAGGCATATCTTGGATGGTTTGGAACATACTTAAGGCATGTTTTGGCACATGCTTGAGGCTTGTATCTTGGATATTTTGGCACATGGTTTGAGGTATATCTTGGATACTTTGGCACATGGTTTGAGGTATAACTTGGACAATTTTGCATATGTTTGAAGGCATATATTGGAGGTTTTGGAACATGCTTGAGGCATGTCTTGAAGGTTTTGGCACATGCCTGAGGCATGTCTTGGAGGTTTTGGCACATTGTTTAATGCATATCTTGGCGATATTGGGTAGATGATTTGGGGGATATTCTTGGA
Organism: Picea mariana; assembly: GCA_032191745.1. Taxonomy (NCBI): domain Eukaryota; kingdom Viridiplantae; phylum Streptophyta; class Pinopsida; order Pinales; family Pinaceae; genus Picea; species Picea mariana. Next base: position 12,317 of record JASDQU010348377.1, read on the forward strand.
GATCTT
>JASDQU010348378.1:0-12306 GCA_032191745.1 Picea mariana
CACATGCAGTGGAAGTTTTGAGCAGGTATATGTCAAAACTAGGGAAGGAGCATTGGACAACAGTAAAAAGGGTTTTTAGGTATTTGCGTGGCACTGCTAGCTATGGATTGTGCTACGAAGGAAGCCTGGGATAGGACAGAGTGGTCAATATACATGGCTTTGTGGATGCAGACTGGGCTAGAGATTTGGATCGTAGGAGATCTAAAGGTGTGTATGTGTTTAACATGTTTGGAGGAGCAATAAGTTGGATGAGCAAAAGACAGGCTGTAGTGGCACTTTCGACTACAGAATCTGAAGACATGGTATCCACTCATGAAAGTAAGGAAGCAGTATGGTTACAAAGATTGTGTCCAGGTATTGGGTTGGTATAACAATCTGTAAAGATAGAGTGCGACAGTCAGAGTGCAATTTTTCTGGCGAAGAACCCTGCTTATCATTCAAAGACAAAGCACATTGATGTTCAATATCACTTTGTGAGAGACATGATTGAAGAAAAGAAAGTATCACCGATGAAGGTGGACACTTTGAAGAATGTTGCAGATTCATTAACAAAATCTGTGAGCACTGAGAAGTTCTCTTGGTGTAGAGGATCCATGGGCATTGCGGCCCTGGATTGTTGACTATGTACCCCTGTAACCCCCTGTGTGAAAAGAAAACAAAAAGTGGGAGAATGTTGGGTATGTGTTATATTATTTGCACGAGTAGTAGTGTCTAAGCGTCTACGTCGGGTGCACAGGGGGGCAGAGCCCCCTAAGCGGGGATTTGGGTGCAGCGCCCCTGAATTTTTTTTTTGTCGGGACCGCATTTTTAGGACCACATTATATTTAGGTGGTTTTTCGGTACATGGTTTCTTTGCCGATGGTTTTCTATTTCCGGTTAAGGAATTAGGGTTTTTTGACTAATCCAGGTCATTGGGTTAGGGTTTTGGATGTCACTGGCTCCTATATGTATTTTGTATTGTAAACATTGTAACACAATTAATGAATATAGAATATGTTGGTATTCCCAGTTTGGGTTTGTAGGGGAAAAATCTCCGTGTAATGTTTGTATTTTCCATTGTATCTTTTCTGAATATTTGTTTGCAGTAGATATTGTACAAGGTTAGAATTTACAATTTCTTGATGCTTTCTTTACCTGGAGGGAGGATAAATTTGAAAGATAACTTCAATTAAATCATGAATTATGCCACCATACCTCCATACGAAGCATTAGGACATTGTACAACAACTTCTGTTGTGCAATGGTTTTCTTGATGATGCCACATGTCCTTGATAGATTTGATTTCATGAAATCTTTATAACTTTGACAAGACTAAATATGATTGTCTTGAAATGACATCATGAACCTTTAGAGACATATAAACCCACATCGTGGCACAAAAATCATAAGTTACATGGTTAAGAAATAAAATCCTACCCATGAAAAACAAACCCATGACTCATGATTTAAGAAAAAATCATATAATGTTCTTATTTAACCTAGAATTTTATTCAAAACCTAACAACCTATTTATAGGACAGTAACACCTTTATTTTATTCTAAAGTGATTATAAACACTTGTGTTATGCATTAACAAATATCTTATGGGGGGGAGTATTGCTAAGTGTTAAATCCATAAGAAATTAATGGTTCTCACATAGCATTGTGTTGATGGGTCTTAAACCCCTTAACTCAACAGTAGGAACCAAACCAGCCATCGAGGCCCAATTAGACTCTACAGCGTTTGTGATTGGAATGGTTATCCAGATCTCATGATCTAGCCAATTTAATCGATTGGATTTGTGTTTTCTTGTGGACACATCTCCTTCAGTCTGGATTTTCTCTTTTGGTATTTTCTCTTTAGTTAGGATAAATGTGAGAAAAATCCGGTATAAACCAACTTGACCACATAGTGATAAGGAATTCTAAAGACTGGGAAAGGTTGGGCTCGGGATAACCCTCACTCCAGCATGCAGAGATCAATCTCTTACCAAAGGCCTAGTAATAATACGTTAACTGTGTGAGCACTCGATCACTAGCTGAGATTTTAACGTAAACTATCCAAGAAAACAAGATGAGAGAAAATTTAATTAGCGTAGAAGAGGCTGAGCTTGGGATAACCTGCTACTCAAACATGCAAACGATAATCTTATACCACAGGCCTAGTAATAATACATTAACCATGTGAGCATCCGATTATTGTTTTAGAATACTAATTATTAGAAGAAAACAGTTATATGATAAGATCAATAGCAAGCAAAATAATTCATCTACCATAATCCTTCATCATATATCCACACAACGATTCATCGTTTCCATCATTAGAGAAAAGAAAAGCAAAACAATTGCACCAAATAACTTGACAATATATTCGAGAGCTCTTACTTGTTACATATGCTCATGAAAGAATAGGAAATAGTTCTTCTCTAGGCTCAATTACACATGCATATGATGAAAACAACTTCGTATCTGACCCAGAAGGACTTCTTCATTCATAGCAGCTCCAAAATAATTCTTGACAACTAGAAAGAAAAGAGTTCTTGAAACAAACCATCAACCCGTAGACCATTGGTCGATGTTCCTATTTATAATATAAAGTCTTAACAGTAATTAACGGTAAATTACAATTTGAGCTAATCAAAAATCACCACGCGGCGTCATCATCTAACAGTATTTCAACAGTCCACCCGAGTTGTTTCTTGAAAACGGTGGATTCTTTCATAATCAGACCATCTGATAAAGAGTTCTTCACAAGTATGGGCCCATGACAATCTATGTTGTTCCATTGGGGCTGCATATATCGCTCTCATGTTTGCTACATGCGCTTGGTATTTTATCAAGGTGGAATTCAGCTATTGCAACATGGTTTTAGCTCTGATCAGGTGTTTTGTGAATTATCACACCTGTCCCAACCTCACATCGACTAACTTCGTGCACTCTTTAGCCCATAGGGAGTCTTGCTCGGCATACATCTTGAACACATTTATTATGTCGATAAACTCACTGAGGTTGCCGAACTCGGGGAGCTTGATATTGTTCATTAGTTTATTAATTTTATCCTAGTGCTTTTGGCACTTGGCATATTGTTCTTGGATATCTCGATGTGGATTTCGGGACATCTTAGCCCAATATTATGTGGATCTCTTTATGCAGTCGAGGCTATTTTTTCTTAACAACTGAATGCCATGTTCTTCCTTTTCTCGACCCTATTGGACTGCCTCAATATATTTGATCCTTTCCACCACTTTCTATGCTCTTTCATGCCATCACTCCATCTTCTTGCATGCTACGAGAGCCATGAGAGTGTCCTCCTAGAACTCAATTATATTTTCAGTTAAAAGGGTTCTTTATTTCTTGTACTCATTGTAAACTTATGAAAACTCACTCTTCAAATATGTCACAGTCTGTGTGGTGCCTTTATAATACTCAACAATATGGCACAGGTGTTCCAATTCCTTCATAGTATCCACTAGTTCTTTTTCATCCCTCTTGGCCCTATCCTATGCAACATCCGAGAGGGATCTTCCCATGCCTATTAGTTTAGACGTATGAGCATCTGTTGTGTTGATCAAGATTTCCTCTGTGGTAACCAAAATAGAATGGTCCACAGTAATATTCCTCTTCTTAGCAGTCCTTTGCACGATGACCTTCCTCTTTTGATCATAGGAGATCACATAGATGTCTGCCACTTCATCTATCGACTCTGGTATCTATTGGTCGCCGCATGTGAGCATGTTTCTCAGGCTTCTGTTGGTATATATTTGTTCAATATCAGACTCTTGAACCTCCTTTTTTTCTTCAGAGGCCCGACCTCTTCCTAATGTGTCTCGGGGACCTGAGTATCAAGTGGAATGGATGTGTCAGGAGCGAGCTCAATACTTGCCTGTATTCTAGCTATGGCATCGCCGACATCCTTCTATGGGGATCTTTCTTTTGACACATTCAATTATGATGTATCATTGGGACTACCTACTTGGGTCTCCGATGCATCAGGCGTTTATGTATCTAAGCCACTTTCCGCTACTTTTTCTTCTTATGTGTCCTCTTGACTTTGAACATTGGGAACAAGAGGTCTTTTTTACTCGGCTCCCTTTTCTTCTTCTACATGCATAGAGGTTTTCTGAGATGCCTCCGGACTGTCATCATCACTGTATATATCTATGAACTCGTACAGAGGGTTAAGCGCACTAGTTTTGACCAACACTCGACCCAACTTTGATTAAGTCGTCACACCTGCCAATGAATCGGTTAGTGGCAGTGTGGATTCAAGGTCATCTGACTCGTTAATGTTATAGGGGTCTGTGAGCTCGGAGCCGCCTACCCTTGTCGGGCTCTCTTCTGGGTTACTAGTCGAAATTATTGATAAGAGGGTTGGATCCATTATTTGTTGAGCATGTTGGAGAAATAGTGTCCCTCTTTCCCTTGCACTTGGATTTCCTAGAAAATTCTAGTTCTGTACAGGGGCTTCCTGGGGAGATTCCATCGTTTCAGCTGATTTGAATGTTACCTTTTCTTCCCTGGTCCTGAGGATTTATTCCACTCTTTCTGTTATTTCATCCAAGGACGTCTCTTTCTCTTCCCAGCTCATGGCCTTGAACTTGGTTATTTTGGGGTCAGCCATTCTTGCCATCACCTCATCGCAATCATGAGCATTTTCAGTGAAGATTTCATCCTCAAACCGGTCGTGGGCACAAGGCCAATAGGACGATACTTGTGATGCATGTTTTGAGACCAAACCCTTGGGATTGTGCTTGTGAAAACATCATGTATAGAACTAAAATTCCAATTGACTTAATCCCTCTTGCTTGGCCTACACAGTGTCTTTAACCTGGTAGAATCCGATATGAAACCCATAAGGTATGAATGCCCACTTCTCATCCTTCACCAAAGTGGCGTTGTGCCCCTGCAAGATAGTTTGGTAACATATTTCCCCTAGTACCAGTCGGTCAGGGACATATATAGGTAGAAAATGTGGTGCTCATGTGGCACCGAAAACCGTAATGTAGGTTTTGCGCTCATCTAGGTACCAGTGACTGACTTTTGATATAGCTTTTTTGGCCGCATCAAACAGCCGTAGGAATTCTTTCTTGAATACATGTGATAAATTGGTCACAAATGAGAGACTAGTAACTTTTATACATGTTCTCCCACAAGATGCTAAAAGAGACATGGATCGGAAGCTCGAAAGAGTGCCATCTCGGCTTCATTCTCGCGAAGATATTTTTCACACAGATGACATCCAATAGCTAAGATGCCATGTGGAAGGCAGAAGTTTCTCCTTCCTTCTACAATTGAGCCTGTAGAATGCAGGTGCTAGCTATTTGGAGATGAGGGCACCCCAGTTGAAGCTTGTTCTGGAGATGGCGATAGTATAAGCCAAAAGCATCCATGCCTTTGAAAACCTAGAGCAATATTTTTCTCCATGCAACTGACAAAGGAGAGCCAATATATAGATATAAGGTTGTCTGAGGTTGGTTGTCGGGTACCAACCGGAGTTTCGATTAGTGAATGTTTTGTCTTCTCTCCACCAGGATGCCATGATTTTGCTGTTGTCATGCTTCTGATAAAACTTCACAAAAAAATCCTTTTTCAAATGTTCATCTGGCTCCCTAAGATTGCAATAAATTTGGACTTCTATTGGGAGGAAAACCCCGACGATTTCACCACTATCATCATTAATTACACACTTCTATGCATCGTTGTGATCAATAATCCATTTCAAAAGTTCAATGCAAGGGAATATCGGAGTCCTGCTTGCCACCATGTGTAGGTAAGCCTTGTGGATGTTGAAAAAGACCTCATCATCCATCCTCCTCATGTCAGGATCGCTATGCGGGGAATATTCAGGGAATTCTTCATGCTTGATTTCCTTGAATAGGTCTTCCCATCATGGGAATGTTGTCTTTGTCCCAATGTTTGCCTCTATGTCCCCAAAGGCTGGGGGGCTGAGCAAAGGCTTCTTTGGTGATCATCTTGATGATGGGCACTGACTTGGAAGTGAATTCCAATTTTCTTGCAACGACTAGAAAGGAGCATTCTCCTACTTCTGATTCTTGCAGCTTTGGGACTCTAGTTGATTTCCTGGTGGTAGGTTTCTTTGGAGGCATCGTTCCTGTAACTGAAGATGCTCAATTAGGGGGACACATAGAATAACATTAGATCTTAATTTATATGTGAAATGAAATCAAAACCAGACTGGTACATACCTATATGCTTGCTAACCTATGTTGCTTAATACTCACTATACCTTGGAAGCCTTCTCCGGGTCATTCGTCTCGCTCCTCTGGATGTTTCGGACCTCTTTGCACGCAAAATGCTCCGGCTCATAATAATTCAGGGTAATATAACGAGAAAGAACATACCAGTCGCATCAAGATATTAATAAAAGTAATGGGATGAAATTTAAACTACTTACCGCCAATTCTCTGTAATCAATTTTACGTACATTGATGGCAGAGGCGCGGAGGGAGATGCATTGTATCTATAGGTTAAAATAGTCATCAGGAATTGTGCATGAATTAGATAATAATGTGCGATCTTGGAATTAATCAATCAATTAAATGCATCGTATCTAGCGTATCTTAGAGATAAAATGTCCCATCATGTCATTTTATGAAAGGGGAAGTCAAGGATCGGCATCAAGCTACATGATTCTTCATTGATACTCCTTACAAAACAAAAACTGTCGACATCAATTTCTTTCGTTGGATGGTTTTGACGTGACAAATGGTGGATAAAGACAGGTGAATAGACTCACAAGTGCCAATAGAGGTGGTAACCATCTTTCAGTTGCGCACTTCCTATCCCAGCCTAGGAATCACCGATGGCAATTAGGTATCAGGGATTAGTAACCGGGGATGAACTTAATGCATATTTTCCCTTGGCCTAGATTCTTGTAAATTCGTCGATGCCGAAATGTTTTTACGGGATCGACCATCGACAATTCCTCCCTTTTCCCGCAAATGACTACTTCCTTTTGCATTTCACCGATGCTGAATGAAATCGGTCATCGGAAAATTTCTTGTGCAATGATTATCATGAAATAACAACTCCCCGTTTACTGATGCCAACGAAAACCGACGATTGACATCCTTAGTTTTCTACGACGATTTTCTTTCACCTCTGATTCTTTCGGGTGCCAAAATTTGGACGCATCGGGTGAAATGACATAGTGGTTGATTATTTAGTCAAATTTTACTCCCTTTAAGTTGTGATGGTTTCAACATGTTCAGGGAAACTTTTAAAGAATCAAGGAGAAATTATAGAAAACAAAGATAAGCGAAAACAACATTGTTCTGAATTAAACAATAAGTGGTACCCAAAAAGTAGATTTTGGCAGAGACTTTTTTTTAGGGTGTGTTGAGAGCTCAACAAATGGCGATTCATTGGGCGAACGCAGAATCTTTGTTCTTCCTTCAATAACCTTAACTCATGTCCTCCTTTTTTGTTTATATTTATTTATTATTATTATTATTATTATTATTATTATTATTATTATTATTGGAAATATTGTTTTAGGGCCTGACCATTTACTGGGAGGGAGTCAGGTTCTCCCCTCAAGTTCTACAATCGATAAGTACCTAACCCTATATTTTTAGCGACCTGGAAAGGTCCAAGCCACAGGTTCTAAAACTTAGAATTCTTCCCTTTTGGTTCATTTGCTTTGTCCCATTTTAGTACCAAGTCTCCTACCTCAAAACTCTTTTCTTTGGCCTTATGCTTATTGAACCATCAATTCACTATCTATTGGTGAGCTAGGAATTTTGACTTAGCCTTCTCTCTCTCTTCTTCCAGCATGAGTAGAGTATTGATTCTTTGTTGCATGGTCGATGAGGGTTCCTCATTAGAATCTTGGTCCAATTGAAGAGATGGTAGATAGAGCCCGTTTGGGAGGATGGCTTCTTTCCCATAGACCATAAAGTATGGGGAGTTTCCTATGGCTTCTTTGGGTGTGACCCTATCAGCCCATAGGGAATTATGAAGTTTATTATGCCAATTTATTTGGTTATCTGTAACTGTCTTCTTTAATACCCTTACCATATTTTTGTTAGTCGACTCCACCACACCATTTCCTTGAGGGTAATAATTTGCAGAGTACTTGATTATGATTCCTTTGTCCAGAGAAAATTTTGTCAATAGTGTAGAAGAGAAGTAAGATTCATTATCAAATACCAGAATAGAGGGGAGACCAAACCTTTTGATTAGCTATTGTTCTATGAATTGGATCACTACCTTATCATTTACATGAGTCAAAGGGATGGCCTCTGCCCATTTTGTGAAATATTCGGTGGCAGTAAGAATGTACTTGTGCATCTTAGAAGAGTTGGGCGTAATTTATTCTATGATATCTAACCCCCACTGCTCAAAGGTCCTGAAAACAATCACAGGCTGAAGAGGGATTGTTGCCCTTCTCTCCTTTCCAGCGCTTATTTTAAAAGTCTTACAGTTTCTAGCGTAAGTATGTGCATCTTTTAACAAGATGGGCTAGTAGTAGCTGACCCTCAGAATCTTATGAGAGGTGGTATTTCCAGCAAAATTTCCTCCGGCGGGGCCATCATGAAGTTACTTTATCCCCTTATCAATGTCTTCACGTTCAAGGCACCTCAACAACACCTCGTCATAGTTGATCTGGAAAAGCACCAAATTTATGAGATGATATTGTGCAGACTTTAACCTAAGGGCTCTTCTCTCTCTTGGGTTGAGGATTTCAGGACAAGTTCTGTGATGTAGTCAGTAAGCCAAGTCCTTGTACTAGGAATCTCATCCTGGGGGGATGTATGCTACTTCTCCACACCATAGAGATATTTCATTCTCCCATCCAGAGTCTTCATTTACTTGATCCTGGGCTTTGGCTACGAGCTTGCACAGACTTTGTCCTTTTACCAGCTTGGAAGGTTTTATGTCTATATCAAATTCTTGGACTACCACCATCCAGTTCCCTCTTCTTTCTCCAATTTCTTGTTGGGTGAACAAAGATCGGACTGCAGGGTGTGGCACAATCACCTTAGTGTGATTCTTGAGGATGTAGGACCTGAAATTTATTACTGCCTTATAGACTGCGTAGGCCTACTTGTCTATGGCAGGATAGTTGATCTCAACTCCTTGAAGGTTAGTGCTCATAAATGATACTGGGGCTTCATTGTTTTCATCATCCTTCTGAGTTAAAACTACAACCAATGACTGGTTAGAAGAAAAGGTATATAAATTAAAGCCTCTATTGAAATCGAGACTTTGCAACACCGAAGCCCGAGATATGGCATATTTGATTTTGTTGAAAGTGTTTTTCTGTTCATCATCACACTTAAATTTAGTATCTTTATGAATCATATTTTGTAAGGTTTTGATAATTTCAGTGAAGTCGGGAGTGAACTTCCTTATGAAATTGATTTGCCCGAAGAAAGATTGCATGGATTTCTTTTTATGAGGTAACATAAGCTATGCTATGGCGTTAATCCTTTTAGGGTCTATGTGAATCCCTGCTTGAGATATAATATGACCCAACAACTTCCCTTATTCAACCCCGAAGATAGTTTTCTTAGGATTTAACGATATACCGTATTTCTTGCATCTTTCAAAAATCTGAGTTAAGTGCTGGATGTGCTCCCTCCCATCCTTCGAATACACCGACATGTCATATAAATATACTACTACACACTTGTTTATAATCCCTCCGAATGCCACATACATGGCTCTATGGAAGGTTTATCCTGCATTAATTAAGCCAAAAGGCATGCGTTTATAAGTGAAGGTTCCCCACTTGGTTCGAAACATGGTTTTCAATAGGTCTTCCACTGAAACCAACACTTGATTGTATCCTGAGAAACCATCGAGCAAATAAAAAATCTTCGAGTCCAACACGGTCTGCAGGAGTTTTTCCATCGGCGGAACAAGATAATTGTCCTTCTGTGAAGCTATATTGAGGTTCCATAACTCTACACACAATTGTATTTCTCCCATTGTTTTCCTCACCGGAACGAGATTTTCTACCCAGGCAGAGTGCCTAACCTAGAAAATTATCTTCGCATCCAGGAGTTTCCTTAATTCCTGGTACATGAGAGGTTCTAATGAAAGGTGATATTTCTTGAGCTTCTATTGGAAAGGCTTGACGTCGGGTTTCAACGGGATGGTGTGCTGAATAATACGAGTATCATATGTTTTCAACTCCTTATAGGACGATGCGAAAACATCCTGATATTATCTAAACAGCTTGAGGTAGGCTTTTCTTTCTTCCTTAGAAATATTTTTGCTAAGGTTTACATTCCTTGGGTTCTCCGGGGTCCGAATATTCACAGTTTCATGGAGGGGACAAGAGCTTCCAGTCCTTGCATTTTTAGGATCTTTGAATCTTTCCTTTAGATCAAACAGATCTTATAGATTAGCTACCCATTTTGGGATCGTATGGGACTTTGATCTATCTGTATGTCATTCTTCCGTAGGACCCCTTTCTATTGAGTTCTCTTGGAACTCTTCATCATCAATAGTGAGATCTTTGAAATTGTCCTGATTGGTCAAAAAACTTATGATCTATTCATCTCCTTTGAAGACTTTCCAATTAGAAATGTTATTAGGTACTGATGGCTTGTAGAGCAGTTCTACAGTGAATCGAGCGGCTTCATAATATTCTAAAGGCGATAGCCTAGAAGTGACTGTGGCTAGAGAATTGACAAACGTATTCTTTGCCCTAGGGATTGCGGTAATGTTGAAAACTCCAAAGCGTTCTATTAAACTATGCACCTCTTTCTGGTAATTCTTAAGGTGGGGAGAATTGCAATGTATCATGTTTCTTACTTGTCTAATTATGATTTATGAGTCTCCGAAAACCTTTAATTCTTTGACATTAAGATCTATGGCTTTCTTTAACCCTTACACTAAGGCTTCATACTCGGCAATGTTGTTGGTGCACTCGAATTCTAGCCTACAAGACAAGAAATGACACCTACCCCTTGTGTTGATTAGAATGCACCCCACTCCTAATCCTTCTTGTGACTTGGATCCATCAAAATAGAGGGTCCAAATACATGAATGATAATCATTCCTTCCTTCACCATTGTTGACGTTATGTTGTCCACCCTTCCCTTCCGCCCGACCTATCATGAGGTTTTGACAAAAGAGGGAATCTTCTGTTGGCATCGGTGATTTCTTATGGAAAGGAAGCTTAGAGTTTTGGGTAAGCGGGACATTGGATATGAGGGGAGGGGAGTTCCCAAAGTAGGAGTCACAAGAATAATTACCCAATATGGGAAAATCCATGGAGGCTGGTTCATTAGGGGATTTCAGATTAGTGGTTGTATGCTTCGGATACCTCTCCCTATCAATTCAGATCATGTTCTTGTATATTTTCAGTGGTAGCCAAAGGTGTTCCCAGTCAGTACTAAAGTATCCATTCATATTTTTAGACCAATCTCAGCTCAATAATAGCCCATATGCCTCAAGGATATCTACTACCATGATATCAATCACTTGCACGAAACTAGGGTGTGTCGCTATCCTGATCATCACATCTTTGAATTCCCCCATAACCTTGAGCTAGGTTCTGTCTAGTTGTATAACATGCTTATCGCTTTTGAGAGGGACAAAACCTAGTTTATTACAAATAGCCAAGGGCATGACATTAGAAGATGCTTTGGAATCTACCAGCCAATTTTGAAGATTCCTATTGAAGACTTTGAATGTTAAAAGGAAAGGAGGCACGAATGGCCTCTCCTTCCTGCCTTCTCAGCAGGTGTTTATCATTGGTTTTCTTGCCAAATATGTAGGGGGTAGATTCTTCTCTCGACCTTCGTTGGTGGACAACTTTTCTACTGAACTTAGATCTTGCAATAGAAGGTCTTTCTGCTGAGGGATTCTACATACATCCATAACTGATATATTAGCTTTCAGCTTCTTCAAATCTTCAACCACGTTATAATCTAGCTTGGGAGATTCCCGCATATGGATGCTTAGAGCTTGTTTACTGGGAGCAACATGCATTCTCGGGTGATCGAGAGTTAATTTACTTTGTGAGACATGGGTGGTATCAGTATATTTTGGGTTGCGTTGACCCTTACTATGTGTTTATACCACCAATATCTCTGTGGGTGGTGCCTGAGGTTTAAGTAGATCATCTGAAGACGCAATCATGTCGGGATCCCATGGTCGTGTCTTGTGGTGGGTCCGCCTCTTCTTGATCGGCAATGTTAAAGGTCGAACTGTTGGATGGTTTGGTCAGAGAGACTTCACCCAGAAAATGATTGGCCATTAAATTCATGGCGTTGACCCACTGAGGACATTTCCTTTCTGAGTGGTTCTCTTGGTGGTAAGTACAGAAATAATTAGATGCACGACATT
>JASDQU010348381.1:1825-12305 GCA_032191745.1 Picea mariana
TTGGTGAGTCTAAGGGTTTCATATTTCCTTTTCACAAATAGGATAGGTGATCCCCATGGAGACACAATGGGTTTAATATGTCCTTTTTCAAGATATTCTTGCAATTGCATATTCAAATCCATTAACTCTAGGGTACTCATCCCATAAGGAGCCTTACAAATTGTTGAAATTCCCTGCATAAGGTCTATTGATAAATCAATGTCTCTCTTTGGAGGTTGTCCTGGTACCTCATTAAAGAATAGATCTTTGAATTCTTGTAAGATGGGGTAGCTTGGGATATTTATCCTATATTAATTCCAAAATATGGGTTACATACAAGTGTCATCCCCCATTAAAACACTTATTCACCCTCAGGGTTGAAATATACCTAACGGAGATGGTCTTTGGAATACCTCTCAATATTCTTGGTTTCCATATTCATAATTGCATTCAAACATCTTGTTGTATTAATCAAGCTTGACTCGATGTTCTTCCAACTAGTACATATCAATAAGGACACCATATGAACCAAGTGACAAAATATTCAAATTTTCCCAAGTGGACATCTATCCACCATTTCATTGACTTTACTCTCAGTTCCAGTGGCTAACTATATTAACCATGACTTATTATTCGTACGCTTCTTAAGAGCACATTGTTCAACAAATTTAGGAGAAATATAATTGTGACTAGATCATGGATCAAACAAATGGAAAGGTATTGTTTAGAAATACTTCCTCCCACCTCAACCATTGTTTCTTGATGATCCACTTGACAATATTCATATGCAACATTCCTAGGAATGGTCCTTGCTACATCATTTATGGTTATAGCCACATTTATGATATGAACATTATTGGGTTGTCCTTATAATATTGAAAATTTCTAAGTAAATTTTCTTGTACACATCCCCAACATCGAATAGGTTCTCTTGGCCTCTTCCCCACAACTTTTCTTGGCTTAGTTCCACTTTGTGCTAGTTGATTCTTAAACTTTTGTGACATGATCCATTTTTTCCTCTAGTCAAGTTTCTTTTTCTTCTTGTATTTCCATGTCTTGTGGACTTCTAGTTTGTTTTCATTTTCTCATAACATCATTTATATTTTCAAATGGCCTATGATCCAGGAGGATCCAGAATGCTCACAGAGGTCTAGGAGGATCCGGAACGCTCACAGAGGTCCACAAAGGTTCATAAATTCTCAACATTATACCATATCAAATTTTCTATAAAAGGACATCAATGTGTATATTTCGACGATAGATTTCCAATGGTGCAAAAGTCACCTCAAACGCAGTTCATATGCAAAAGATATGGTCGGTCAAAGTCCAGGTCAAAACCAAGGGAAAAAAGGTAAAAGTCAACAGGTTCTAAGGTGACACGTGTCACCACTGAAAGGGTGACATGTGGCATGACCATACGGTGTTGGCGTGGCCACACCATGGGGTGCCACGTGGCACACCATACATCTGATTGGGAAAGTGATGTGGTATACCATACATATAGGTGGATCAATCATATGTTGACGCATGGTAGGGATAGAACAATGACAGGTTGTCAGGTGGAAGCCTCCCATTGGCCATTAATGGGTAATGTTTGTTTAAAAACAAAATTGGATCCCGAAGGATCGAACCTAGGTCTCCCACCCACCAAACCAAGGGTCTAACTGTTACACCATATGATTTCCACTTAACCATATATGGCAGAAAATATATTTGAATTAATCTAAAGGTTCGTTCGGTGGGAAAAGGGCCGAGGGATATAGCCCCTGACCCATGTTTCATTTGAAACCCATATAACCATAAACTATATTTGTGTGTGGGGTTATTGAAACTATATGCATATTACCACACATATATTATTTATAACATATGGTTTAAACAAACACCATAAAATATGTCAATGTCGACAAGGTTTGACCCCGCGAGTCCGCGATATGCCACATATATTCCAACAACATAACCTTTGCACCAAAGTTGTAGTTTTGTTATGGAACCTGTCTAACAAATAATTAATGTGTGCCATAAATTATGGATGGGAGGTTAGGGTATGTGCCCTATTTAATGGGTGCACGGATCGAGGAAAAGGAAACACACCAATTTTAGATTATGGTGTCTTGAAGTTCATGCTAAGGGTAACTAGAATTGGAGGCTACATCTTAATGCATGCCATGGGGTTTCGACACAGAATTTTATGAAATTTTTACTTATTTTTATCAAAATTTTGCCAGGAATTTGATGGTGCACATTGTTTCTGAGTTTAAGAAACGTGATAAAAAGGTCATTTTAAAACAAAATCATTTGAGAATTAATAAAAAGACCTCTATTGGAAGCGGATCTAGAGACATATCCCAAATTGGGTGAACTCCATTATCAAACTTGTGTATGTGATTTCAATATTTTTGTTCTATTTCCACTTAGTTATTTGCAAGTTGTTTATCATTAAAGTGTGTTTGGATAGATAAGTAATTCATGTGTATTTTACAATCAATCAAGCGATCATTATTATTTTGAAGTTTAAGTAGATTTTATTATGTTTTAAATATTAATAAGCATCTAAGAATTGTCTGGATCAAGTTGGTATCAGAGAAAGGTTTTACAAGTAGATGCTTACAATGTCCAAATCCAAGAGAGGAGAAGGAAAACTTGTTAATTACAATCCTGATATTAGCTCAAGAAGTTTTACTCGTCGAAGAGAAATGACTTCTCCAAGAAAGCTGGGTCCTTACAACTCTGAACATGATTTCTTTGAGGCTTTTAATTTAATGAAATCCATGGTGGAAGAAATGTATGAGGGTCGAGATAAGGACAAGGAGGAAGGTACGTGGGAGAAAGTTGAACCAATCAAAGAGAAAGGATGAGGTGATGAAGGTGGCCCTTTAGAACCCTCCTCACCATCACCCTCATCATCATCTTCTTCTAAGGGAAGTAAACATTATTCACATAAAAGGAATCCCTCTAAGAAGTCTGATCATAATCTTCCTTTATTAAAATTGGATTTCAAGTTTGAATTTCCGACCTAGGATGGAGAATTGAATGTCGAGAAATTGGACAACTGGATCAAGCAAATAGAGGTATATTGCAAGGTTCAAAATATCATGGATGATGTTCAAAGATACAATTAGTTTCTCTTAAAATAAGTGTCACATTCTTAATATGGTGGGAGAGTAAGATGCAAGTTTATATTGTTCAAAAGGGTAAAGTAATCTCTTCTTGGGATAAATTTACTAAGGCCATAAGAAAAATATTATATCTACTAGCTTATACACAAACGACAATTATAGAATGGAAACATCTAAGACAAGGTAAAGGCCAAAATATTCAAGCATATACACAGGAATTCAAAAAGAAGGCATTATCCTTAGGATTTCCATTGTATACTCATGAAACTCTTCTAAAATATATTGGTGGCATGCACTCATATCTTCGACACATTGTCTTAATTTTTAACCCTACTAGCATTGATAAAGTGATAGTACAAGTAACACATCTAGAGGCTAGTAAGGGGAAGCATGTGATTGAAGATAAGAATCCATACAAGTTTGAAAAGAAACCAAAAGGAAAATGGAAGAGTAAGAAGGCAGCTACAGTAAAGAAACTTGAATAAATACCTACATGTTCCCACTGTAAGAAAAAGGGACATGAGGAATCACAGTGTTGAAAGTTGCATCTAGAATTACGACCAAATAATTTTAAGGATAAAGTGAAGAAGAAGACTATTGCATCATCTCAACAAGATCTAGGATCAGATTTTGGGGATGAACATGAGATCCTGGAAATAGGAAGAAAAAGGTATATCTACTATCAATTCTGATTTTTCAATTCAATCTACTAAATTGTAAAGTGTTATTGATCAAAAGAAAAGAAGTGATATTTTCCATGTCAGGGTTATAGTCAATCATACAAAGGTAGACACTTTGTTTGACAGTGGATCTCAAGTTAATTTAATATCTGAAGCAATTGTTAAGAAGATGGTTTTAAATATGACACCTCATAAAAATCCATATCCATTAGGTTGGGTCTGTGAAGATGCTAAGTTGTAGGTGACAAAATAGTGTAAGATCATATTTACAATTACAGCTAAGTTCTTTGACGAGGTTGAGTTAGATGTTGTGCCTCTTGATATTTGTGGCATTGTCTTGGGTAGTCCATATCTATTTGACAGGAACGAAATATTATATCGTGAAGAAAATAAATATCACCTTTTCAAAGATGGGATTGAATTTGTTTCCAGATCTCATCCAATCAAAACTAGTGTTTCTTTAGTGAGCACAGGGAAAATGAAGAGACTTGTGAATGCAAGTAAATATTTTGTTCTCATGATAGTGAAATAGAAAGAAGAGTATATATATGATGTTTTATCATGTTCTGATCCAGGTTGTAAACAAGAGTTGGTTAAAATCACATCTAACTATGATGAGTTATTTCAAGAACCCACAGAGTTTCCTCCTAAGAGGGAGGTTGAACATGAAATCTATTTGCAATAGGATGCTCCTATTCCTAACATTGGTATGTATAGATCATCAGTACTAGAGAATGTAAAGATAAAGAAGAAAGTTCAAGAATTGCTCGATAAAGGAATTATAAGGCCACGTTCCTCTCTGTGTGGATGTCCTATTGTATTAGTTCCAAATAAATATGGCACGTGGAGGATGTGTATTGACTTTCAAGCACTAAATAATATTACAATAAATAATCATTATCCTCTTCCCAGAATTGATGATATGTTGGATCAGTTAAAGAATGTTGTTGATTTCACTATGTTGGACTTGAGAAGTGGTAACCATCATATCAGAATTGTAGAAAGCGATATATGGAAAACTTTTTTCAAGACAAAGTAAGGGTTGTTCGAATGGTTGGTTATGCCATTTGGGTTATGCAATGCACCTGCGACATTTATGAGGGTAATGAATGATGTTTTCAAGCCTTACATAGATGATTTTTTTATTTTCTAATTAGATGATATATTGATCTTTAGTTGAAGATTGGAATATCATATAATGCATGTCAAGACAATATTTGAACTCTTGAAGAAGGAGAAGCTGTATGTAAAAATGTATAAATGTGAATTTGGAAAAACGTCTCTGGTATATTTGGGTTACATTGTAGGGAATGGTTAGATAAAGATAGATCCCGCAAAAGTAGAATTCGTTGTGAATTGGCCTAAGGCAACTACTACCACATAAGTCAAGAGATTCTTAGGAGTAGTACAGTATTGGAGGAAATTCATTGCTAATGTTTCTTTCATAGCATCTCCTCTGCATGAATTAACAAGTGTTAAACAGGTATTTCAATGGGGAGGAAAGAAGCATAAATCCTTCAAGACATTGAAGGAGAAGGTAAGCATCGCACCAGTTTTGTCTCTTCCAGATCTTCAGTAGCCACTTGAGATTCAAACCGATGCAAGTGGATATTCCATGGCAACACTATTGATGCAATGAGGAAAACATATATGTTATCATTATGAGACTTTAATTCAAGTAGTAATTAACTATCCAAAATATGATAAGGAATTGTATGCATTGGTACAAAGTGTGAAGAAATGGAAGCATTACTTAATGGGAAAGGAGACAATAATTCATATAGATCATCAACCATTACAATATTTGCAGTCACAGACCAAGCTACAATAGTCATGAAATTTCAGGTGGATGGGTTTCTTACAATAGTTTCATTTGGTAATCAAGTATAAGAAAGGTATTCTTAATAAGGTTGCAGATATGTTGTCAATACCAGTGATTAATGCATCTTTGATACTAAGATATAATCCTTTATATCATGAAATTTATATTGAAAAGTATGTTAAGGATGATGATTTTAAAGATATATGTGAAGCATTAACTCATGGACAGCAATCAGAATATTATATGCATGACAATTTTTTATATCAACTTGGAAAAATTTGTATATCCATAGATGAAAGAGTAAATTTGATTAGAAGCTCATACATCTCTCATTTCTGGTCATTTTTGGGCTGGTAAGACAGTATCACAGTTGCAGAGATATTGTTATTGACCTTGAATGAATAAGTCAGTTTCCAAGTATATAAAAGGGTGTGTTATGTGTGCCACAAGAACTCCTAGCAAAAGAAATTTGGGCTTATATACGCAATTTACAGTACCTCCCCATCCATGGGAAAGTATATCCATGGATTTTTTAGGGGGTTTTCCAATGTCTAGGACATCTCATGATTATTTATATGTTGTTGTGGATCAATTCAGTAATATGTGTATCTTAATTCCATGCAAGAAATAGGTCACAGTTGAATAGACAACACGGATGTTCTTTGCTAATGTATGGGTTCAATTTGGGTTGCTTACATCTATTATATCATATCAAGAATATCACTTTTTGGAAAAAAATTGGTCTCATTTATGGGAGTTGATGGAAACTAAGCTAAAGAGGAGAACATTTTTTCATCTACAAATAGATGGAAAAATAAAGGTGGTAAACAGAACAATGGTACATCTACTTCGAGGATATTGCAGCAAGCATCCTAAGTTATGGTATGAACAGTTTTGTTATGTACAACATTCCTATAATCATGTCATGCATTCTTCTACTTAGAGAACTCCTTTTGAAGTATGTTTTGGGTACTTTCCTAAATCACCTATGGAATTTTCTTTTGGAGAAGCAAGTAAATAATATGGACAAGATGATACAAATAAAGCTAAAAGTTCCATTTAGAATATCTAGCAGGTACATCAGGTAGTACAAGAAAAATTGGAGGAGAGCCAAGCCAAGTATAAGGAAATGCATGACAAACATCAAGTTGATATTCAGTTTGAAGTCATTGATCAATTATGGTTACATATCAACAAATATATAATGAAGGGTGAAGGTAAAAAGATAAGTCCAATCCGATATGGTCCATTCAAGATCTTAGAAATGATTGGTACTAATTCCTTTCGTTTATATATACCATCCTACATGAAAATGTATTCAGTGGTAAATGTTGAGAATTTGAAGTAATGAGCCTCCTATGATTGTGGATGAAGACTAAAGTATTCAGGTTCTAGAAGTTGATGATTTTTCACCAGAGTATTTAGACAAGCTACTGGAAGATGTTATTCTTGATAGAAGAATCAAGAATTCACAGCAAGGTGATGTGGAATATATTTGAGTTTGTCTTAAAGGGGTGAAACCAAGTAAATAAAAGTGGATGGAGATCAGAAGGGTGAGGGAGATTTACCCTCACTTAGTTGTTGAGTAATCAAAACATTTGGAGGTCCAAAAGGCTTCGAATGGGGAGGAATGATCCAAGAGATCTGAAACACTCATAGAGGTCTAGAAGGATCTAGAACACTCACAGAGGTCCAAAAAGGTTCAGAAATACTCAAAATTCAACTATATAAAATGTTCTTGAAAATAACATAAATTCATAGAGTTTGGTGGAAGCTTTCCAATGATGCAAAAATCACCTCAAATGGAGTTCATATGCAAAAGATATGGTGATCCAAAGTTTAGGTAAAAACTAGGGAAAAAAGGAAAAATTCAACAGGGTCAAAGGTGACATGTGTCACCACTAAAAGGGTGGCATGTGGCACGAATGTATGACCTTACGATCTTGATGTGGCCACACCATGGGGTGCCATGTGGCACACCATACATATGACCGAGGAAGTGATGTGGCATACCATACATACAGGTGGATAAATCATATGTTGACACATGGCAGAGATAGACCAATGAGATGTTTCCACGTGGCAGCCTCCCATTGTCCATTAATGGGTAAGGTTTGCTAAAACATTTGTTGGAGCCCAGAGGATTGAACCCGGGTCTCCCACCCATCAAACCAATGATATAACTATTACACCATATGACTACCACTTAACCATATATAGTAGTGAATATATTTGAATTAATCTAAAGGTTCATTCAGTGGGAAAAGGGTCAAGGGATATATCCCATGGCCCATGGTTCATTTGAAGCCCATATAATCATTCACTATATTCGTGTGTGGGGTTTTTGAAAATATATGCATATTACGATAGATATGTTATTTATAACATATGGTTTAAACAAACACCATAAAATATTGCAAGGTCAACGGGGTTTGACCCTGTGACCTGCCACATATATTCCAACAATATAACCATTGCAACAAAGGTGTGGGTTTGTTATGGAACCCGCCTAACAAATAATTAAAGTGTTCCATAAATTTTGGATGGGAGGTTCAGGCCCACACCCTATTTAATGGGTGCATAGTGTTACCACTAGAAGTTGTTCTTAGACTAATTTAAGAACAAGCCTAATACCCATCAGAATTTGAAAAATTAAATCAATTTAAATTGGGTGGATCAGCAAGAAAGAACAATAAAGAGGGAAACATTCTGACTGTAGATCAGTAATATACCATTGGGCATGGTGTCAAAAAAACTCTACAGATTGAAGGAAATCAAGCTAAATATCAAGTTAAGAGCTTATATGATTATGATTAGAAGAAAGGAAAGTGAAAAAAAGAAGAATGTCTACTAAATAGAGATCCTCTCTACAGAATAGATTGAAAAGTGCTTGAATAGAAACAATGATTAACATGCCAGCTACAGTAGATCATTTGCTACTCAGGGATCCATTAATCAAAGCCAACCTTTGATCCTAAAAACATGCAATATATTTAATCAAGAAGATAATAAAATAAATGGAAAACAAATAAGACAAGTTGATAAACAACTCTCATGAATATTTAATGGCAGAAATGTTGATTACAAACAGGCCCTCGGGATTACAAATAAGTAGCTAAATTGCTCCTCCAGCTCTCTCCTCTCTTGGATCATGAATATAACCCCTTTCCTTATCAAAATCCACTTCATTTATAGTGAATTATCGCTCTCTACTATAAGTATGTTTAAACCAAGGAGCTACGTAGGATCCCCCTCCATTTAGGAGTTTGCTACAAAGCTTCCAACAAAAACATAACAAATTCCTATTTTTTTGGATCTTGTCTATTGTGATAAATACCTTTTGAAACAGGTCATGCTGCTTGATCTGGTGATAGAAAACATGTCCCTCATATCCAAATTCCTCCTAGGAAACCATTCAAACCCCCTTAGATAGGTGGAATCCCACCTACAAATTGGATTTATCAAACTGTTAGAGTTCACAATGCCCTTGACAGCATGCATTGTGAACTTTCTTGTCGGTGATGATTTCAACGTTTCTCCCAAACGAAGAACTGGGTGAGACTAATGTTTGGTAAGAAAATCCATGATATTATTATTCATCTCCACAAACAATTTCAAAAGAACCCGGATCGACATTTAAAAGTTATTATTAAAAAATGACTTTGTTCTATGTTAATTTCTACAAACTGTCTCAAACTACCAGTTCGCAACGCCTTTGATAGCATGCGCTGCAACTTTCCTATAGGTTCCTGTTTCATGCGAAATAAACTCAAATGATGCCAAACCCATGCAACAAGCCTTGAAAACCTCTGATAAAACTTCTACAATTTTTGAATAATGAAAATAACTTGCATAAACAGTATATTCATAGCAGCATAGGACAAAACATTCCTTAGATTTACAACCCTGCATATATAAGATATCATAGAAAAACTGATTGAAAGTTGCAGACATAATTGTTTATCCTCTTTTTCTCCTAGTGGCCTCCTGGGATAGCATGTCCATATTCCTTTTATCAATCTCCTTTCTTGACTGGTGCATCTCTTGTTCAACTTCTTCCATGATCTGCTTTAATCTATATTGGATCTGCAACATCTGTAGTTGTTTCCAACTCATGCCATGTTTGATCATTCCTAGTGTTAATACCTCACTTTGTGTTCTTTAACATTACACTAACATTTATTCAAGCTCATAATCCACCATAAGCTGCTATAGGGATTTCATAGTGCCAGAAGTGGTAGTCTGTGACAGTTTGCAGCGCACTGTGATTTTGCAGTGCCTTTAACCAGATTGCATCACGTTGTTTTTTAATGAAAATGGAGATGAATTTGATACCTTTCCTTATTTACAAATGATGACTATGTTATCACCCCATAATTTATGGGAATCATCTTATGACTTGGATATTATCCGCATCTGGTGATTTGGTTCACAAATGATATTGCATTCTTCAAATAATTTGTCTAAAGAAAATAAAAAGAAAAAGAGAAAGAGAAAGAGAAAAGAGGGAAGAAAAGAATTGAAGCAAAGGCCCCATGCAATAATAACAATTTGGTCATACCTTTCAAGCATGACCAAGTTCTTTTAAATTTTCAATGCCGATAGGTTAGTGAATGCATCTGATCAGACTGTCTAATCCTGATCAGGTAGCCCCTAGGTTAGAATTAGTGAATGCATCTGATCAGACCATCTAATCCTGGTCAGCTAGCCCCTAGAAAGAATAAAATCTTGACCCAACTGTTTAATCTGGGTTGATTGCCTTGTGACAGTAGGTTAGGACGTAGGTTAATTGTTTTGCCCACTTGCTGAAATAAAGCCAGATTGATAAAGCTGTTTCTCTTTGACTCCAAAGCCCAAATGCATTTGAATTGATGTCCCCC
>JASDQU010348385.1:0-10528 GCA_032191745.1 Picea mariana
CAATGTTCAAGAGATAACTCAAACCAATACAGATAGTCCTCTCCAAGAGATGCGCCACTCTTCTTCTCCTCTCTCCAACTGGTAATTGCAGCTTGCCTCATAAGAGGATGAGCAAGTGAGTTGTGTGTTTGAAGTGAGGCGCTAGCCTCTTATTTATACAAGACTGGCACGTGTGAAAGGTCACAATTGGCAGGGCCGACCTCTCACTCTGGGTGGGTAAACCCACCTTTAATTAATTCTGGGTCTTCCATAATAACTGTTGGGGCTGACTTCTTATTCTGTCCTTTGTAAGTGTCCGATGACCAATCCACAAAAGGGGATTTTGGTCCTTATACAATTACTGACATGATTAATCCACAATGGGGATTAATCCAATAACAACAATAATAATAATGGCATGATTAATATGCAATGGGTATTTAATCCAATAATAATAAGAATGCTCTTCGCAGTTACATTATTTCAACATCATGATCACAAGGAAATCTACAACAACTGTGCGATCACTCTACCAGTGGTTTATAACCGTCAGATCGTGAAGAAATGATTAATCAATAATGATTGAGTCATAACCGTCAAATATGGGAGTTTCAGACGAAGACTGTCAGATCAACATCCAATTAAGTCATGACCGTCAGATCTCAATGAAGGCAAATTGACGACGATGAGCCATTGCGGGATTCAAAGGACGAGTTAACGTCCGCACATATTTTAGTTCCGTAATCCACGACGATCATCAATCATCACCCATCAAAATATCGATGATTCAAATCAATCCAAATACCAACGTGCATCTTCCATTGCGGAACTCGACGACGGGTTTAAACATCGTTCTAGTCGAGACTCCACAATCCTTCCTATCCATCTATCTTCATGATCGATTTAATTATGACCGTTGAATTAGACCGTCGATTAGCACTCAAGGATTTGAGCTGAGGTCATAGCTCTTGATCATACGAAGGTAGGATAGAGGCCCTTTGGGCTAGTTGTGGAGGACATGGTTTAACGCTCTGTGTTAATTTATGGTCACGGGGAATGGTCATATGTGGAAAAAGGCCATAATCTAAAGGAAAGAGCTGAATGATCCTTGACACCCCTATTTCTGGGTTACAATGCAGTTACAACATAAGACTGCATAAAAGGGTAAAAGGACAGGAGGTCTGACATCAAGTGGTATCAGAGGGAAGGAAT
This sequence comes from Picea mariana, assembly GCA_032191745.1. Classification (NCBI taxonomy): domain Eukaryota; kingdom Viridiplantae; phylum Streptophyta; class Pinopsida; order Pinales; family Pinaceae; genus Picea; species Picea mariana. The sequence continues at coordinate 1,192 of JASDQU010348385.1, forward strand.
ATTGTAGAGTTACAGAGACAGAATGTGAAGGTAGAGTTCAGATTGGAAATCTGATAAGAAGATAGTATGCATAAGGAGGTCAAAGATATTCTACACTAAGTAATTCAGATTTAGGGAAATGTGATAGAACAAGGAATATGCAAAGAATAGTCCATTCAAGTGCAGATGAATGGTGGAACAAGATCATGCAGAGATCTTGAAGGATGATATGCTATGGTTTTATTCTAACTTTGGTTTTGAGTTTGTTGCAGGCTAAGAACACCTGAAGGTTGATAGCAACAGACAACCAGGAGGTTGTGATAAAGTAACAATTGTGTTCTTTAAGAAATAAGTGGAAAATAACCTTGAGGATCCAATTGAAAGTTGGACAAGCAGGACAAAGTTGAATGTTCTCAGAAGAAGTGGAGTATTGTAGAAGCCAAGAGGAGCAAGGGAGTTGCTCAGAAGGTGGTTCCAGAGATAGAAAACCAATTAGATACCAAGATGTTAGGCTTAGAGGGAGGCTTGAATTGGTATGAAGATAGGTATGAAGACTTTCCAAGAGAAGGCTTAGAGGCAGTCCACAGGTGAACATATGAAGTTCACAAAGGAGGGGAATACAATGATCACTGAAGGTCACTGTAGAGGTTCATAGGAAAGCCACAACAGAAGGAAATTTGCCAAGGTAAAGGGCATAGAGAAGATGAGTCAAGAAGAGTTTGATAGAGAGATGACTGAGATAAAAGGTAAAATTAGTTACATGGTGAAGCTGCTACAAGAGGAAGAGATGTAAGAGAACCAGAGAAGAGGATGGAGTATGAAGAAGCCAGTTTAGTGGCCAGTGGTACAATTATTCGTAAACAAACTATGGAAAATACTAAGGGAAATGAAGCATAGATCAAATGCTTTAAATAAGAAAGAGAAACTCAGAGGAGTTGAGTTTAGATACATTCCATTGACAAAAAAAGAAGGATTTCACTATTGTGAACCAGAGCAAGGTGACATCCTTAGAGAGGATGATGTTGAGAGAAGATCTATTGTGATTCTTACAGATTACTTGGAGAATGAGGAGGAAGAGAGACTTGCAGAAAGTCTCATGATCTCTTTGAAGAGTTCATATCAGTGTATGGATATGTTGACAAGTAAATATGAAAGACATAATGCTTTTATTTATGAGATATTGTATGTGGTGGCAAATTTAGCAGGTGAAGCTGTCAACATTCAAAAGGACGAAAAATAAATGTATAAAAAGATTTCAAGTAGGCAGGATCAAAAACTCATTTTGATGGAGGATGAGGCCAAAATGTCTCATGAAGACAATCAAGATGAAGGACAACTACAAAAATTTATTGTTGCAGAAGACGAGGTAAGATTGTCTCAAAAGGGAAACCAAGAGGAATACCATACATTACCAAATAAATAGACTGTTGGAAGACAGTCATAGAAATTTATTACTGCAAAAAATAAGGTAGATTTGGCTCATGAAGATAGCCAAAAAGAAGTTGAAGGAGAAGAGCATTTTGATGCAATGATTTTAAAACAGAATGAGGAGATAGGGCTGCTAGAGAAGTTGTTGAAGAAATCTGAGTAAGGAGGAGAAACAAATTAGAGAATTGATGTTGCATTTGAACAAAGAGGAATGGTGTTAGAAACATCAACAGAGACTTTAAAGTCTCATGGTTTTAAAAGTGATCATTGGTATGTTGTTGCAGGTATTGAAGGAAGAGAAGGGATACATATACTAAATTATGTCATTAAGGAAGAAACTGGACAACACTATGATATAATGCTCACTGATTTTGAGGATGAAATAAAAGTCTTAGAGAATTTGCTGAGTAATCAAGATTCCATAAGGAAAGAAAATGAAACCATAGATGAAGAATGTTCACACATGTTTAATCATGATAAAAGTTTTAATCTTTAATTTCATTCAAAGAATGTAGATAGGGATGAGGATGGTGAACATAGAGATGTAAAATGTAAAGATGAATGTAAAACTCACCTTCAACATTCAATCATGAATCTTGAAGATGAGATGATATTTTTTTGAAAAATGGCTTGCAAATGATGTGATTGATGAAGACTGCAGGAATGTTGGAGAGTTGGAAGAGTAGATGACAATGCCAAATTACTTTGGCATAAGAGGTATTCTGAGTAAAATTCTTGAAGATATAAGTAAAGGAAAGGTACAAGAACTAATGGACAATTTCAATATTTAGCAAGAGGATGGAAGCAAGAGGCATATTGTGTATTAGATAGTGGACATCAACAGTGGCACAAGTGAAATTCAAATTAAAATTTCTGAAGATATGCAGAATGAAGGATTGCAACAGTCAATAGATAACAACAACAACAAGGAGCAACAAAAGGACAACAAATTGCAGAGTAAAGAGATGTACCAGCCAAAGGATAGAATGGACAATGTAATTGAAGAAATGAGGATGTTGATGGTAAAGATGTCTCAAAGAAGACATGAAGAGGAAAGCAAGATCTACATCAATAGAGAAAGTAAGAAAGAAAGCAACAAAGAGAAGCAAGTAACAAAAGAAGATTGCCAAAGCAAAGTCAGTGGGGCATTGCAACATAAGAAATGGAAGCCAGGAAAGTTGTAGTCAGTAGAAACAAGACAACATAATAACAATGAAGCAAGTGGAGAACTTCAACACAAAATATGGGATCCAGGAGGAGCTAAGTGATGAAATCATGATCAGGAGATCATGGACACTTTCTTACCTGGGGAGTCTAATGCAGGAGCATATTGCTTCCAAATCATTGTATATTTAGTTGAACTATGGGTTCTTATGTTTGCTAAGGGATTTGGTTTCTTCATGGGAAATTATGTATGGTTTGAATGGTTTGAGTAAGAAATATGTGTGAGGTTTTTATTGTAAATATTCTGTAATGCGTGAGAACATGAGAGATATTAGGCTTGTGAAGATCTCATAAGGATCTTAAGGATTAGGAGATCCTAGAATAGGGATTTAGTTGAATGAAAAGTGGATTAAAAAGGATCCTTAGGAATCTGTTGAGGATTTGTTAGATCTGAACCAAAAACAGTTCATAATCCATTTTCTATATTATTGTAAGCCTTAGAGGTAAAGGGTGGCCAGTTGAATGAAGAATTAGGCTAGAGATTGAGCAAGGGGCCAATCAAAGGGAGAATTAGGATTGAAGCCTGTTGATTTGATCCAAGAAAAAGAAGGTATGTGAGCTTGTGTAATTGTGTGAAACCATATGTATATGAATGAAATGAAATACTCTATTTCAATTATTCTGGAAGCCTCTGTATTCATGTCTATTTATTTGTGTATTGTATGCTTCTGTGAGAAAGAAGTGCACATAGTTGAGATCGTGTAATTATAGGTGTAGGGTTAGTGTTGCAGGGTCGTGAATGAGAACTCTAGAGAGGAGATATGGTACAATCCCATATTCAAAAATGAGATCAGAGAATGTTATTCCAGTGATCCTCAATCACGAGAAGGATCGGTGATCCTACTAAACTATGAATGCGAGAGATTATCACGATCACAGGGAAAACTACATCAGTGATGTAATCACTTTACTAGTGGTTGATAATTGTCAGATTGTGAGGAAAGGAGTAATAAATAACGATTGAGTCATAACCATCATATCTATGAGTTGTAGAGGAAGAACATTAGATCAACATCTGATTAAGTCATGACCATCAGATCTCAGTGAAGGCAAATCGACAACGGGGAGCCATTGCAGAATCCAAAGGACAAGTTAATGTCCACACAGATTTCGGTTCCGCAAGCCATGACGATTGTCGATCGTCACCCATCAAAATATCAACATCTCACATCAATCCAAATACCAACATGCATATTCCATTGCGGAACTCGACAACGGGTTTAAACATCGTGTTAGTCGAGAATCCACAACCCTTCCTAGCCATCTATCTTCACGATCGATTTAATCACGACCATCGATTAACACTCAAAGAGTTGAGCTGAGGTCATAGCTCTAAGTCATACGAAGGGAGGACAGAGGTCCTTCGGGCTAGTTGAGGAGGACAAGGTTTAACGCTTTGTGTTAAGCTATGGTCACAGGGAATGGTCATATGTGGAAAAATGCCATGAGCTAAAGGAAAGAGCATAACGATCCTTGGCACCCCTATTTTAGGGTTTACAATACAGTTATAACAGAAGACTACATAAAAGGGTAAAAGGAAGAGAGTGTCGACATAAAAAACCAATGAAGAAATTAGGAACAATAGTGAGAAATAGAAAATCACAAAAATAAAATCTATAATTAGGACAAAATAAGTAATGAAGAGGGAGAAAAATGGTTACCTTGTTGCAATACTCTTTGTCTTTCCCTACATTAATGGCTATTTGTATTTCATCCTCTTGTAGAAAGATATCCTCATCCTCTTATCTCATGTGAAATGTTGAAATGAAACAAACCCTTTCTTTTTCCTCTTTTCAAGAGTCACATTGTAGTTTTTCCTGCCTCTTTTAATTAGTTAAAAAATGATTTATTGTTCACTGCTTCAATGTATTATGAGAAATGGTGCTTCCATACCTAAGAGGATCATCAATGCTCCCATACCATACATAAGCACTGATGCTTCCATACTTATGAGGAGCACCAATGCTCCAAAATCACTAGGGAAGAACATCGTGCCGCATTGAGAAACCTCGTGAACCTACAAATAAAGGGATTTGAAAACCCCTATGGGTATGCATCCATGTTGCACAAGGATGCACTCTCCTCATTGGACATGTCCCTCATTTGCTATCCTTATTAGTTGATGTAAAACCCTTAAAAAATCCACCATTAACTTGTAGAATAGAGGCAAAGCCCTCCAAACAACAAAAAAAATAGCATAACCAACGAATAAATTAGGGACAATAGTGGAAAATATATAAAAACAGAAACAAAATTAATAATGAGAAAAAATGAAATAATGAAAAGTAAAAAAATGGTTACTTGATTGCAATAATCTTTGTCTCTCCTTGCTTTCATGGCTATTTGTATTGCATTCTTTTGTAGAACCACCTCCCCTTCCTCTCCTCGCATGTGTAATGAAGAGATGAAACAATCCCTCACTTTGTCCTCTTTTTAAGAGTCGTCTTGAGGGTTTTCTCGCCTCTTTTAATAAGTTAAAATAAATATGAACTATTGTTTGGTGCTTCGATGGAGTGGGAGCACCGATGCTTCCCATGTACCAAGGAGGAGCATCGATGCTTCCATACCAGATAGAAGCATAGGTGCTTCTATACCTAAGATGAGGAAAAATGATTCCATGTCAAATAAAAGCTATGAGGCTTCCATACTTAAGAAGAGCATTGGTGTTACAATACCAAATGGGAGCACCAATATGCCCAGAAAAAAGTGGAACATTGATTTCTTTTTGGGTTATTGGCACTCCGTTGCATGTGGGTCATGGTGTATCAATTCTCCTAAACCAATGTGGAGCATTGTTTCCCCTAGACCAAAGTGGAGCACCATTGTGTTTTGGGGTTGTTGGAAGTCCATTTTACATCGATCTAGAAGCATCAATGCACTTATGCCAATGTGGAGCATCAACACCTTTACCAAAGTGGAGCATCGATGCCTTTTTGGCATGTTGTTGCTTCAATGTGTTAGTGGTCTTGGATCACTAGTGCATTTGATATTAAAATGCACTGGTGCACCATAATGGTTGAGGTGCACTAACAAAAACAATCCACTAAAACCTTCGCCTGCCCACCTCCATTAAAAGAAAAGCAGGGAGAAATGGTTTCACTAAATCTTCACTAATTGGTGTTTTTTTTGTAAGTAACTAAACCCCCATATATGTGTATGCAATGCTAACTTCAATGTCCCCTTGCAAAAAAAAGTAAAAGTGGAAACTTGAGGGGGCATTTTTTGAGCGATTGAATATCATCACCTTGGTTTTCCCAAGGTTGACCATCAACTATTGAAGGTCGCAAAACATCACGTGAGCATCCAACTATTTATGTAGATCCTTAAGTGTGGAGGCCAAAATGACTGCATCATCAACGAAGATGAGTGTGAATATTAGGACATGGTGGATGAGACACCATCGCTTTGTTAGATGTGTTTGTGCAAGAAAGCCTCCACTCATCTATGTAGATCTCAAATAAAGTTGGTGAGAGGGGGCACCCTTGCTTCACCCTAATGGTGCTCCTTATAAAGTTTGATAATCCATGTGTTGTATGAAGGTGATTAAGGAATTCCTCATAGAGTTGCATAATAGCGGCTATAAGAATCTTTGAGACACCAATGTCTTTTAGCCTCTGGAACATGGCTTCCTGCGAATCGAGTCAAAATTGTTCTGAAAGTATACAAAACAACATAAGAATTTTGAAAAGTAGTGTCTCTCCTCCTCAATGATCTCCCATAGAATGAGTATATGATCCATTATCTGATACCTCGACCTAAAGCCTGCTTTTCCCCTACCCTAAAGGTTCCTCCTCTTGAACTCCTCAAATAATTGAAAATGAAGGTTGGTGGTGTAGAACTTCGAGAATGTATATCCCACCTTGATTGTCCTATAGTTATTTGGATATGCTCTAGAACCCATTTATTGAATCAGGTGGATGGTATGGTGGGACCAATTCAATGGGAAACTTGTGTGAACAACATAGTTAAACAAACCAACAATGTGACGCACTAGTGGGTGTATACCATGTTTGAAGAACTTTGAGTGGAACCCCTCTTCATCAATACCCTTCCTAGTGTTGATCTCTCAAATTGCCTCTCCAATATGTGTATAGTAGAACATGTGGGATAAGACTTTTGAAAAGTAGTGTCTCTCCTCCTCAATGATCTCCCATAGAGTGAGGATATGATCCATTATCTGATACCTCGACCTGAAGCCTACTTGTCCCCTAAGTTCCTCCTCTTGAACTCCTCAAATAATTGAAAATGAAGGTTGGTGGTGTAGAGATTTGAGAATGTATACCCCACCATGATTGTCCTACAATTATTTGGATCTTCTCTAGAACCCATTTATTGAATTAGGTGGATGATATGGCGGGACCAATTCAGTGGGAAACTTGTGCGAACAACATAGTTAAAAAAACCAACAATGTGATGCACTAGTGGGTGTCTACCATGTTTGAAGAACTTTGAGTGGAACCCCTCTTCATCAATATCCTTCCTAGTGTTGGTCTCTCAAATTGCCTCCCCGATATGTGTATAGTAGAACATGTGGGATGAGGATGGGTGGAGGTGATCAATAATGTTTGTTTGCGTAATAATCCTAAAGTTTATTTAGATAGGTATTTTTTCTAGAATAATAAAGTTATTCTAGAAGTTGTGTATTTCCTAGGAGATAGGTTGGCCTTGTCACATCCTTGTCATAGTGATCATCCTTAAGTTGTTGGTCAAGGACACATGACATATTTAGATAAGGCTAAAGAGGTTATATATACACTTTGTGTCTCACTCCTTATGTAATAATTTCTTTTGATCAATAAAATTACGTCTCTAAGGACACTTCTGTAAATCAACATGGTATCATAGCCATGCTGATGAGATTGCTATATTGATGAAAGAATCATGGTGATGAGAAGACCATGAGGGATCTGTTATCGCACAGTTTGTAGCTAGGAGAAAAGTGGGCCTCACCTCCCTAAAGAGAAAGAACCATCCCATTGTGGTGACATTGGGTGGGATAGGTTCCTATTACGCCAGTTTGGGCCTTCTATCTTATGGCCTTTTCTCCTAGCTACAAACTGTGCGATAACAAGATCAATGAAGAAGAAGACTCCATAGCTCAAGCCTGTTTTCTTCATCAAACAAATTAATGTCTTGTAGGAGGTACTGAGTGGGCCTAATGGTCAAGAACATATGTTTCCTCCTTGGAGGTCACAGGTTCAAATCCAGAGGGGGGTAGGGTATGTATACCTCCGTATACTTTAAGAGTCAAATCACTGCATGGAGGAAACACTATATAAAAAAATGGAAATTTTATTCAAGTGTTCACTGGATCTATTTTTTTGTATAATTATGGTTGGCATAAGCTTTGTAAGAGGCCAAAATTGAAGATTTGTATCCAGATCTGAAATCTGTACATATGCATTATTCCTCCACCATTGGCTTTCCAACGTTGTTGCAAAGAAGTCATTACTTTACAAAGCATCTTGATGTCATATTGAAGGCGAATTTCGCAATTGCACAGATCGTTCGTAGGACCTTTAATTTGTACCTCCTCTTTCATGCTGGCTTTGAGGATCTGCAGAGTTTAGAGAGTGTTTTCCATAATCTTCCTTGGAACTACAAAAAAAAGTCCCATCGGCATTAGTAAATGCATAGCCTTTAATACACGGGTAGTGCAGGAGAGAATCACATTAACAAACAAGCATGGAGAGGAAACATTTAAATTGACGTGGGTAAATAGATTTGAAACTCACATCACAACATTAAACAACTCGATGGAGTTGCATGATCCATGTATTCACAATCATTCCTTCTAGGGATGGAAACAAAAACTTTCAGAATTGAAAACCGTGTCACAAAAGATAGTTTGATGGATCGTCTACAAATATATATGAAATTGGAAGCACTATCTATTCCTAAATATAACAGAGATGACTAAACAAGTGATGTTATGAATCCGTTTTGCTTCATATGTATCCATTTTGGCTTCTACACTTCAAGATTCGGCTCCTTGCATACCTGATCAAGAAAATATCTAATTTGAAGTTTTTGAATAGCAAAGAAAGTGTGTATCTCCCACACACAATTGAAAAGCATGGATGATTTTAAGGATGGAAATTTATTTTATAATGTAGAAACCTTGGCGAATCTTACTAATCCTTTATATGCCAACTATAAATGTTTGGCGATATTTTTGTAAAAATATTCAAATTTCTAAGGATTTTATATAGTTTTTATAAAATTTTGGTGTTTTTTAAGGTAAAATAATTTTATCCTATAGAATTTGGGCGAATCATTTTTAAAATAGCGAATCTCGTTTTTGGAAAAACCATGGAAAATTAGCCCATGAGCGAAATTTAGCCCCTAAAATCATCTATGTTGAAAAGAGCAACGAGCACCCCATGTTTCTTCACCAGTCAAAAGAAACATGTAACAATTGTCTTTTGCATCTAATATTATTATTTTCTCAAATTCACGAAAGTGAAGTGGGAGAATGTAATGACCCTTTTCTTATTAATATGAATAATTTCATATATAATCCTAAACATTAGCTAATTATAGTTAATCATTATATAACCTTAATTAATTATATGTTGTTAATTAATTATTATTTTTTATGATTAGCTTAAGTATGATTAACTCTTTGATTAAGGGTTAATGAATGATTAGTTAGTAAGTGAGTCATTAGTTAATTAATTATTAAATTAATGGTTAGTGATTAATT
>JASDQU010348390.1:0-12305 GCA_032191745.1 Picea mariana
CGCGTGGAAGAGTGTACATACTTCTGGGGTGTAAATAATTCATGGGGTATAAACACGATTGAAAGCAAGGACCTATGAATCAGGAAGATAATCAGGCTCCACAACCAACACATAATGGCTTCAATAGACAGAGAAAGGGAAAAAATTCAAATTTCCCAAAACTTAGTTAAAATGACATGATCTTGAAGAGCCTGTCGTAAGATTTCTAACGGCGCAAATGACTCGTCAAACAAATTTACAGATTGAAATATATTCATAGTCAAAGTTTGGTCAACCTAGCCCAGTCAGCAGAGGATGAGTCAACATCTGTATGGATGATGTCAGCATCCGTATAGAACACGTGGAAGGACCAGGGAAGTGACATGTGGCATGCTGACATAAACATTGTGTCAAATGATGACATGGCAACACCAGGGGTTTCCACGTGTCACCCAATGTTGGCGTTTTTGGACCGATCCATGGACCAATCCGATCGTGCCATGTGGCAGTCCATACAGTCCATACGGCTAAAGTGGCATGCTAATGTGGAGTGTTGACTTGGAAGGTGGTAGTGTGGACCAGTGAGGGTCCGCCATGTGGCCCAATCAGAGGTTTCCACATGGCAAGTGGGAAATTCCCAAGGACAACCCGTGAACAATTTTTTGAAAAAAGAGAGGTTGGCGGGTCCATCAAATCTGGTGGACCATGCCAAACCTAGCCACGGTTATATATCATTTGGATACATTTATAGTAGCACCTCTAAAATGGCAGAACAAACTCGTATATATCTACACCATATAACAATATATTGCCAAAAGGAGTGTTTGCGGGGTTTAACCTTGGCACTTCCGCCCTCAACCAACGCCTTAATATATCCGCCCTAACCAACAGGCCACAGGTACCACATAGTAACCAAATCCCATTTTAATTATTAAAAGGTGCATATGCCCAGCCATGAGGAGAGGCGCATGGACCGTACGACCATCCAGGCATGCATTTTGATGCAAAGGACAACCATAATTGTAGGTTGTAGAGGGCACAAAATTCGAGACAAAATTCTTCTTGGGCATGGGAGTGACAAAGTCAGATCGAGGCATGAAGATAGATATTTTTGGGTAATTTGATGCCATGAATTCAGTGGTGCTATCTTTTTTTTTATCTAAGCATTATTTCTACAACTTGATTTTAGAATGAGGTATATTTATGTATTTTTCCAAATTCTTTTGCTAAGTTAATGAAAGAGCCCACCCATTTGAGAGAAGGACCCAGAGACGTAGTCTGATAGGAACGAACTCCATTATCAAGTTTTGTGTTCATATCTGATGCTTATGTCTCTTAATTTTTTGTTTTTTTGTAGAGGTGTACTTTAATTTATGCTCATTTAATGCAATTCTTTATAAGTCACGATGAAAAGATCCTGGATCATGTTGGTATCAGAGAAGTCTTATTTGACTTGAATTGTTGAGTGTGAATGATTAATAGGGACAAACATACACAAGGTGAAGGAACTCTTAATACTTTCAATCCCGAAGTTGGTCGTGCATCCCGAAGGAAGAAAATGGCAGAAGAGGACAAGCGTGATGAACATGTGAAAAACTTCCACATGGTCTTTTATCGCATGCCATAAATGGTCGAACGAATGTATGGATATTACGAGAAGAGGATGAATAATAAAGGGAAGAAAAAGGAAGCACATGCAGATGATGATGCTTCGGTAAACCAAGGGTTTGGAGGAGATCCTCTTGAGCCTCCATTTTCACCTTCAATTTCTAGTTCTTCCTCTAAGCATTCTCATCATTCTCATCATTCTAGCCATAAAGCCTCTTTTAAGAAACCATTATGAAAGATTGATGTAAAATTTACTTTACCTATGTTTAATGGAGATGATAATCCTGAAAAGCTAGATAATTGGATTCGACAAGTTGAAGTGTATTGCCGTGTCCATCATATTGATGAAGAGGAAGTTAAAGTGAAACTGGATTCTCTTCGATTGGAAGGAACTTCTCTCGTATGGTGAGAGATCAAGCTTCAGGATAGAAGTAAGTGTGGTAAATTCCTCATGGTCGAAAATTAAATCAGCGATATGGAATCGATTTTATCGATTAGGTTATTTACATAAAGAAATGATGGAATGACAAACTTTAAGGAAAAGTAAAGGTCAAAATGTACAAAGTTTCACAAAAGAATTTAGGAAGAAAGCTCTTGCATTGAACAATCCTTTGGATTCTTATGAAACTTGAATGAAGTATATTGGTGCACTTCAAAATTATATTTGTCATACTTTTCTCTTGTTTAACCCCACCAGTCTTGACGCTGTTTGTGTGCAAGCCACTCACCTTGAGAACAAGGGGAAAATGTTAAGAAGATCCCATGAAGAAACCTTCCAATCTCTCACATAAAACTTTTAATAAATTTAAAAGGAAGGACAAGAAGACCACCATAGTGACAAGATAAGGAGGAAAGCCATCTTGCACTCATTGCAAGAAAAGTAGCCACGATGAAGAACACTGTTGGAAATTGCATCCAGAAAGGAAACCAAGATAGTTTTGTGGAAAGGGAAAGATAAAAACCATTTCTACAGTGCAACAAGATCTTGGTTCCGATTCAGGATATGAAGGAAAGATCACAACGGTTGGAGTTCAAGTTAAATATTCTCTTCATGCTAGTTCTAGTTCCAATATTGAATGTCATTTTGATGAACGAAAGAGGAATGAATTATTTCACATAAGAGTTGTATCTATACACACTAAGATAGATACATTATTTGATCCGGGTTCCCGATTAAACTTAATATCTAAAGTACTTATGAAGAAGATGGGTCTTGAAACGAAACCACATCTGAAGCCTTATTCTATTGGTTGGGTATGTGAAAAAGAAAAACTTAATTTCACTAAACAATCTAGGATCAGATTTTCTATTGCTTCAAAGTTGATTGATGAAGTGGATTTGGATGTTGTACCGCTTGATATATGTGGCATAGTGTTGGGAAGTCCTTATCTTTATGATATAAAAGCAGTCTTCTTTAAGCTTGAGAACAAATACCACCTTACTAAAGTGGGAGTGGAATATATTGTTAGAGCTCACAACATGAGGGTAAATACAACACTAGTAAGTGGAGGACAAATGAAAAGACTCATAAACACTAATAAGAGATATGTACTCATGGTCATAAGAGAGAAAGATGTTGGGGAATCCAATGCTTTCCAAGGGTGTGATCCATCACATAAAAAGGAATCAATTGATATTGTTTCTAAGTATGATGATATTTTTCAGGAACCGTATGGATTACCTCCTAAGAGGGAAATCCAACATGAGATACATCTTCAGTAGGATTATCATCTTCCTAATGTGGTCATGTAGTAGATTTCAGTTGGAGAGATGACAGAGATCAAGAAGAAGGTATAGGGCCTATTGGATCAAGGGGTCATCAAGAAAAAACTATACAATTGGGAAAAAATTGGCATGCACTAACTCACTAAAGGAAGCGCGCACACAGTGCGTGAGACAAAGAACCATGTAGAGCGTAAAATGCACCATATGTGTGACTGTGTATGAGAAAAGTTGCACACTCCTGTGAACAGTGCATTTATGGTTCTTATCGGTCCTTCAACCACTTATGGACCAACTCCCAAGTTGATTTGACCCTCATATCTGAGATGAATCCGAATGGGGGGATGGTCAAGGACCAAAAGGTGCCCTAAAGGGCCCTTGTTCACACTAAGAACCAGTTGAATATTTCCTTGAAGAAATGCTATAAATGGAGGCCATGGGTGCACTAAGAAATTAATATTTTCATAGTATTTTTTTTCTTTCTCAATCCTCCCTTGGGAATCCTCTTTTCTCCTTGGAGCATTCTAGAAACATTCCAACAGGACATTCCACTCACCTCTTGAGGGAATAGGCATTGATTTCTTCATCATTTTCTTTCTTTTATACCATTGTAAGAAGAGATCTCCATTAGGGAACTCAATATCCCTCCCAAGGAGGAGGAGGGGACTCATAAGTCTTCATTTCTCTACGGTGTTTTGCATAATATTTGTCATTGGTTGATTGTTTTTGGTTCAAAGTTTCTTATGTATTCTAGTTTTATTTCCTTAGTTGTTTACTTGTTTATTTCATGTACTTGGATTTTTTAACTCATGCACTAACCTCTATCTTGTCTAGTAGGCCCAACTAGACATGCAAGTGCCCTTGTTTTGATCACCCAAGTGACGAAATGGACACAACTGATTGGAGAGCACACTGGGGATGAGGTATCAATTTCCACCCTATTTGGGATTTGAGAGAACTTCTTTTTGATCCATTTGTCTTGCAGGTACCAAAACCGGCCTAGCCTTACCTGTCAAGAGCCAATTTTTGAGCTGGAGGAGAAGAATTTCACTCAAAATCCCCCCCCGACGTGCATCAGAACATGCATGGGTATTTGTAGTGTCCCCAAGGCCGAGCCCTGTTGTAAAACATGCTCTGTAAGGAATTGTAATTATGTTTTATAGGCTAGTGAGCCAAGTTTTTATAAGCTGGAGGCTTATGTGTTTGTTAGGCTAGGGAGCCTGAGTGTTGAAGGCCAAGAGCCTGCTGTTGTATATGTAATCACGCGGAACAAGTAATAAAATATAAACACCGCCATGTGCAGACCGACCATGATGAATGAGTGAAGGGGGAATAAGCATCCATAGGGTGGGCAAGGAATTAGGGGCTGGAAGGTGGGAAAGGGGATAAGTGTTGAGCCTAGGGGGCTTAAGCCTAGAAATAATATTTTAATATTATCCCAAAAGACATGTACATTTTATGTTTTATCCTAAGTTTCTGGCAAGGGGAGAACGTACAAGGGAGATGCGTGCTGGTGGAACGCATGCATTTCCATGGGTGACAAGTGTCAACCATGGTGCATGTGAATAAAACGGCTAGGATGAGCCGTGAGAAGGGTCCTCCCCCATTCTATCTGATTTTTTGAACGCGTACGGAGCCCTAGATAGTACTACCAAATCGACTCCTGTAGAGAACCTTCGTGCGTCCCTGTGATTTGAAAAGTCTGTGTCTGGCTCCGAGAAAACTGGTGTGTGCATTCCTTGAACGAGAAGCCTGTGTAGATTTCGGGAAAGAGTATGTGTTGTTCGGAAAGATGGTACTCCCTTCTCTGTTCTAAACCGGGGAGTCTGAATCGACCCCTACGTGGACGACTCGTCATGTATCCCTAAGAAACTAGAGGGTGAGTCTATCCCGTGTTGCCGAATTGAGAAAACGAAAGTGTCCCATCCCTGCTAAGCCTGGTTATACTGTTGCACCTGTCCGGAGATGCCCTGGGGTGTTTGTGTCTGGATTCCCGTGGATTGTGGTGGACGTGTAGTGTTTGATCCTGTGTGGCTTGTTGGCTAGATTGTACAACACTCTCTTCAGGTGAGAGCGGTGGTTGAAGTTGGAAGAACAGGTTGTTGGACCTATGAGCAACTCCCTCCAGGTGAGAGAGTGCACAGAGGAAGGAGAGAACTCCTAGAAGGAACCTTGTAGCTGCCATAGAGCTGGAGACTTCCGGTCCAGCCTGTTCCTGTAACCCAAGGCAAGGGAGATTAGCAGCCGAAGGACTGTCTAGGTGATAGAGAAGGTGTATACTCCTGGGGTGGAACAGGCACGTGGGGAATGAGGGTTTGTGGGTAGTGAGCGTGGGAGGTTCCTTGGAGAGAATCCCTTCCTTGTGGTTGTGTATTGTTTTCCCTGTAACCTCAGCCTAGCCTAGATTTCCTTGCCTTGGGGTGGAGCTTAGTCCCAGCTCGGGGGTGACCCATTGCTAAGCTGATGAGCAGTGTGGTCTAAGGCTGGGAGGTTCATGGAGGGCCTGCACTTGGTGGGTGGAATCTACCACTGTTAAAATATAAGTATTTGATTATGCCATAATCATGCTTTCAAGACTATGTTGCTTATGTTATCATGATTTCCGCTGTGTATATGAATTAATATGGAATGCTATGGATTGTTAATTATAACAATAAATAATATGTTTTACTATGTGCTTAAATGAGTTTATTTGTTTAAATGTGTGTGGATTATATAATACATGTATGAGTTATGTATAGAGTGGTGTTATAACCTTCTCTTAATAGTGATTAAGCCTTGGTAGCTAAAAAGTTGCGCTACAATTTGGTATCAGAGCCAAGGTTTCGACACTAGGCCTAGATGGGCCAGTGGAGCGGTCTTTGGACCGAGAATGCGAGGGGAAATTGGGCTGGAAGGCCAATTTAGGACCTTGGTTTGCTCCAAAGTGTCAAGGAGTTACTTGACAATTTTTTAAGCTTAGGAGGTATAGTGGCATTATGAAACCACAGCCAGTGTGGTATAAATCCACAAGGAGAGAGGACTCCACACCAGAAGTGTAGGGGCTCTAGGATCTGTTCGGGAGGGAAGGTGAACTCTCATGACCGTTAGATCTGGAAAGTGGGCATGGAGTTTAAGCCCTTTGGAATTGCACAGGAGTCGGGATTCGGGAGTTCCGTTGACGAGAGGTCAGGCTCTCACCTTAATAAATTTCGACCTGTAATAGGTAGATGTGAGCATGTGGTTAAATCCCAATGAACGGATGAGATTTATTCGAGGAATCTCAGGGGTTGTAATGACCGTTAGATGTGAGGAAGAGAGGCTGGATTTAAGTTGGGGCGCGAATGCGGATTAAGGTAAGTAATGGACAGATCTGGATGGCCAGATTCCACCCGCCCAGATCTATGGTTGAGGCTTCATTCCGAGACCCCTTTGTCATTCTATCATTAATGGGGGGGGGTCTGGAATTGGACGCGTAACTCTCGAACGGTCGATATTATTTCACCTTGATCAATGGTGCTCAGTTGGATTCTGGACCCCCCTTGCCATTTTGCCTTTAATGAGGGGGGGGGGTTCGGAATAGTGTGGTGTGTGAAATGGGGCCCCCTCCTATCCTGTTGACTACCATGTCGCATTTCCCCTCTGCCACCTGTACTCCACTTAACCGTGCGACAGGGCCTATTCTCATAGGTTGTTCTCCAGCCCTGTTGGGATTTGTTCCTATTGGCCATTTTCTAACCCTGTAGGGATTTGTCCCTATTGGTCGGTTGCTAGCCCTGTCGGGGTACAACGGTTGCAAAGTCGAACGATTCGACATCACTGTAGCGCCGAGGCGTGAAATACAAAGAGGCACTGTGTTTATTTGAACCGTGATCATGACCCACGATCACATGCGAATGGAGAGAGAGAGAGAAAGAGCTAGCTTGTGCTAGGCCTCCATAGGTAATTCGGGGGTTCTGATTCTGCAAAAAACAATGGAAAAGTTGACTGAGGTAGCGGCTATGATTGAAGAAGAAATCGACATTTTGGGAGATGGGAGGTGAGAAGAGGTGAACACCCTCGAAACCCGAAATCCAAAAAAAATCTACACCATAGATTGTGGGAGAAGAACTTGACCGTTGAATCAAGTAAGTTAGTAGACAATGATTTCATGATTTCGGCAAATGGAAGTTCAAGATGTGTGGATGCATGAACTTCCGATGCTCGAAACCCTGAAACGCTGAAAGGAATTGCACCGTAGATCTGAGAAAGATCTGACCGTTGGATTTTACTAGGAATGGACGTGGATACATGGAGATGTACCACGTGCCAGTGGGTCGAGAAGAAAAGTGAGAGTGGTGGGACCCAATGATGTCGTCAAAAGTGACGTGGACCCTCATTAACGTGCCATGTGCCACCGTAGTTGTGGGTGACCACTGTACTATGTGGGCCCGGAGGGTAACGTAAATCGGAATTTCGTAAGTCGGGGGTTGGAAAGGAAAGCAAGTCCGAAACCCCAAAACCCAAAGTCTCGAAATCCCAAAGTGTCGAAAATGAAATTTTCGAAAACCCGAAAATTGCAGAGATGAACGAGAGCTCAGAAAACTTATTTGAATCGAAATGTCTTTTTTTCTTGTTCGTATTGGCGTATAAGTGTTGTGGATTTTTCATGAAGTTTTAATGGCCTGACAAACTTCGAATTGAATTGCACAGTGCGTGTGCAGAGTTCAACGAGGGTCAAGACTCTAGTTAACCAATGCCAAGTATGGAATGGGAAAAGGTGTAGATTGCCTCCAAAACAGGAGACAAACGGGAAGGAAAGGATGTCAATATGGGAGTGGAAGGATCAAACTCCAATGGGCATGGAAAAGAAAAGGACAAGGAAGGATACATAATGAAAATCATTGAAGGATTGCAAAGAGAGGCCCAGGCTCGCCGAGCTGATAGCTGAAAGCTCATGAAAGTCAGGGATCAACAGGGGGTGTTAAACTTAAAATTTTTGAAGAGTCTGGAAAGGATAGAGAGGAAACTCGAGAAGGGAAGAGACTCAAGTAAGACGGAGAGTTGAAAAACCCCTGGGAGAAGAAGGAGATCAAGAAGCGTTAGTACTCCCGAGAGGAAAAGGAGGTCGAGGAGTGGTAGCCGACATCTTAGTCGCTCCGAAAAACATTCCAGTAGGGGAACACGTAGTAGTTCGAGCTCGTCTCCTACCAGAAAGAACCGAAAATCTAGAAGGGATGAATTGAAAGGGGAAATCGACAAGATTAAACCGCCTATGTTTGATGGTGAACATAAGAAGGAGGAAGATGCCGAAATATGGTTGCTAGGTATAAAGAAATACTTCCAACTACAGAATTATTATACCCATGTAGAAGGAAGAATTGCAATGTACCAGCTGAAAGGAAAATCATCCATGTGGTGGGATCAGTTGGTGCAGGTGCAACACATCAGAGAGAAAGAGGTCACGTGGAAGGAGTTTAAGAGGTATTTTGAGAAGAAATTACTATCAAAAAGGTATTATGACAGAAAGATGAAGGAGTTCTTTGAACTCAAGCTAGGCAGCATGACTATTGATGAGTTTGAACGAAGCTTCCTAGAACTACTGAAGTATGTTCCATTCATCAAAGATGAGGCTGTCAAGATTCAGAGATATCTGAGTGGACTACCACCTTCCATGAGTGACAAGATTCAATATGATGATCCTAATACCATGGAAGAAACAATAAGAAAGGCGAAATGCTTGTATGAATAGCAAGGAGAAAGGACCATCCTTTGGAAGGCTTGGAATGATTAGAGGAAGTTTAAGAAGGAACATAGGCAGAAGGGAAACAAGCCTTCCTTTTTCAGAAATAGTCCTTGGGGACAGTCATCTTTTAGAGAGCCCAGGAAAGTTGAAGGGAGTGAGCAGGTGCAGAGACCGCCACCTATGGAGTGTTGGGGCTGTAAAGGGAATCATAGGTACCGAGACTGCCCCCACAAAAAATACAAAGCAAGAACTGTCCATACTGTTCAGCAAGCTATAACAATGGAGGATATGGGCAGCAGAATGCCGAGGATCTACGCAGCCCTAGGAAACAAGCAAGCATAATTTCAATCACACATGATTGAAGTGGAAGGTATGATCAACAACCGACCACTTGTTATTTTAATTGATTCAGTGACTAGCCATAGTTATGTAGATCCTAGAGTGGTGGAAAGTTTGCATCTAACGAGAAGCAAACATGAGAAGTCTTGGTTAGTGCAGTTGGCCACAGAGACCAAGAGGAAGGTCATTGAATTGGTTAAGTCATGTTCAGTGGACATGAAAGGAATGAGCACTAAGGCTAAATTGAACATTCTACCTTTAGGCTCATACGATTGCTTAATTGGGATGGACTGATTGGACTAGCACCATGCCCTTCTGGATTGCTGTAACAAGAGGTTTACATGCCTGAATGAGGAGGGAAATTAGGTAATAGTCCAAGGAATTCCCAGAGACATGGCTGTGAGGGAAACCTTAGCCATGCAGCTGAAGAAATGTTACCGGAAAGGCTGTCAATTATTTGTAGCTCGGGTGGAAGAAGCATCCTGAGATGAAGTCTCAAATCTGGAAGACCACGAAGTACTCAAGAAATTAAAGGACATATTTTAGGAGGTACCTGGACTACCTCCGAAGAGGGACATCGATTTTTCTATAAATTTGATGCCTGGAGCAGCTCCAGTTTCGAAGGCTTCTTATAGGATGAGTACGCCAGAGCTAAAAGAGTTGCAATTGCAACTCGAAGAGCTACTAAAGAAAGGTTACATTCGCCCCAGTGTGTCACCTTGGGGAGCCCCAGTCCTATTCGTGAAGAAGAAAGATGGGATGCTAAGACTGTGCATTGATTTTTGACAGTTGAATAAGGTCACTTTCAAGAACAAGTATCCTCTGCCAAGGATTGATGATCTTTTTGATCAGTTGAAGGATGCAAAAATATTTTCAAAAATAGACCTCAGATCTTGATATCACCAAGTGAGAATAAAGGATGAGGACATCAACAAGACCATCTTTAGAACAAGGTACGGTCATTATTAATTCACAATGGTGTCGTTTGGACTGACAAATGCACCTGTTGTTTTCATGTGTTTAATGAATGGAGTGTTCAGGGATTATTTGGACAATTTTGTCATAGTATTCCTGGACGATATCTTGGTGTATTTCAAGATAGAGGAAGAACATGAACACCACCTGAGAATGGTGTTGCAGGTGTTGAGAGAACACCAACTGTACGCAAAACTGAGCAAGTGCTCATTTTACCAAAGGCTGATTCATTACTTGGGGCACATTATATCAAAGGAAGGGATCGCTGTGGATCCTAAGAAGGTTGAGGCCATTCGAGAATGGTCAGCACCAAGGAATGTGGTGGAAGTTACATATTTTATGGGTTTGGCAGGCTACTACAGAAGGTTTATGGCCAGATTCTCAAAGATAGCTCACCCTATCACTTCCTTGCAAAGGAAGGAGAAGAAGTTCTAGTAGACTGAAGAATGTGAGAGCAGCTTCCAGCGATTGAAGAAGCAACTAAACAGTCCTCCAATTTTGAATATTGCAGATCCAAATAGGATTACGTAGTGTGCACAGATGCGTGTAAGGAGGGGCTAGGAGGAGTTCTCAGCCAAGAGGGATTTGTAATTTTTTATGAGTCCCGAAAGCTGAAAGAGCATGAAAAGAATTATGCCACTCACGATTTAGAGCTAGCACCAATCATCCATGCCCTGAGGAAATGGAGACATTACCTCATGGGAAGGAGATTCGAATTAAGAACAGACCACAACGGTCTGAAGTATTTATTTGATTATCCGACTTTAAATGCAAGGCAAACTAGATGGATGGAGTTTCTTTGTGAATATGACTTTGATATCAAGCATATCAAAGGGAAATAAAATAAGGTGGCTAATGCACTCAGCAGAAAAGTGCATGAATTACATGCTACAGCCATTAGCATGTACAGGACTGAGATGAAAGACAAGATTGTGGAAGCTGCAAATACTAATTTGCAGTACAAAAGTCTTGTAGCAAAGCTATAGTAGCATGAGAGATCACAGACAAAGGAAAGTTACACCTTGGGAACTAATGGTTTACTTCTGTATAAAAACAGAGTGTATGTACCCAACGTCCAAGAATTGAAGCTGAAAATTCTAAAAGAGATGCATAACGTGGCTTATGCTGGACATCCTAGATATCAGAAGACTGTGGCAATAGTCAAAAGCCATTATTTTTGGCCGGGTATGAAGAAAGAAATTGCTGAATACATCTCCAGATGTATGGAGTTCTAGAAGGTTAAGGTTGAGCATAGACACCCAGTAGGGTTTCTGCAGCCCTTACCTATTCCTGAATGGAAATGGGACGTGGTAACAATGGATTTTATCACAGGATTTCCCAGAACAAGCAAGCAGCATGATTCAATCATGGTGGTGGTGGACAAGCTTACTAAAGTTGCCCATTTTATTCCACTGAAAACCACCCATAGAGAAACTGATGTTGCTGATATCTTTTTAAAAGAAGTTGCACGCTTGAATGAAATTCCTAAGACAATTGTGTCTGATAGGGACCCGAAATTCACCTCAAATTTATGGAAAGCATTGTTCAAGGGATTCGAAACGAATCTGAACTTTAGTACAACATATTATCCTGAGTCTGATGGTCAGATAGAGAGGGTGAATAGGGTAATAGAAGACATACTGAGAATGTATGTGATGGACAAACCATCAAGGTGGGAAGACTACTTGTATTTGGTAGAATTCGCCTACAAAAATGGGTATCATGCATCATTGAAGATGATCCCATTCGAAGCACTTTATGGAAGAAAGTGCAACACTCCAGTGAGCTGGGATAATCCAGCTGACAGAGTAGTAGTTGGGTCGGAGCTACTCAAAGAGATGGAAGACCAAATGATAAGAATTAAACAGAATCTAAAAGCTGCCCAGGACAGGCAGAAAAGTTACGGTGATAGTAACAGAACCCATAGAGAATTCAAAGTGGGTGACCATGTTTTCCTGAAAGTGAAAACTAACAGGAG
>JASDQU010348391.1:0-11606 GCA_032191745.1 Picea mariana
CTTCCTAAGAAGGGAGGATTGATCCAGGTGGATATCGATGACCACCCACCTTTTCCAACCGGCTCAAAATAGTTTTCTGGTAATTTTGGCAATTTACTATTTTTAGCAGTTTTAACTTCTGGGGCCATTTTGAGGGCCTAAATAAAGGTTTTTCAGGATCGAGCTTCTCAATGATAGTTGAAGGTAAGATTGAGCCTCCAAATGAATCTCCTCGACGATACCTTTCCAACGGGATGTCATGCGCCTAAAATGAAGATCGTATGCAAAAGTTACGTTCCCAGGAAGTTGATGTACTAACTTACCCAAACGAGGCCCACATGACTTTTGGCGCTTCATCTCCTAGGGTTAGGTTTCTGGATGTCTAGGGTTTTTGACATTCTTGTTTATTGTAAAAAGGCCTTTAGAGCCTCATTGTAATCATCTTCTTGCGAATGAGCGTAGCCATCACATCTCTTCTCAGAGATAAGCTGCCACCATTCCAACAAGCTTGTTTCCACTGCATTTTATAGTTTCAACTTATTTCGTTATTGAATAGAAAACCAATTTTATTGTATCTCTGTTATTTTGTGTTAAACAATTGTTAATAATCTGTAGTCATTTTGTTCTGCTCATAAAATCCAGATCAGTAAATGAGAAATCATAAGAATTATTTTTTTCAATAATTTGTCATATTAATAAGTAATTATCCTTGTAAAAACATTAAAATAAAAATATATATAATTGGTCACATCAAATCCATAACATTACATGGGAAATAACAACCACTTTTTTGTATTTTAATAAACTAAAATCAATAATGACATGTGAAAGTTACCACAAAACACTTGTGAGATTTATATCCCATTAATAACTTCTTTGTATGTCCTTGTAAAAACATTAAAATAAAAATATATATAATTGGTCACATCAAAATAAAAACATCACATAAAAAGTGACAACATTTTTTCTTGTATTTTAATAAACAAAAATCAATAATGACATGTGAAAGTTACAACATCACTACAAATTTATATTCCATTGATAACTTCTCCCACAAATTAGAAAGTGGAATGAGTAAAATTTTAAAAATCTTTTTTTTTTCTCAAAAAATTCAATTTAATAAATAGTCTTTTTGAAAATATTGAAAAACTTTATAAAAATTTAAAATGTGAAACTCAACTAATACAAAGTAAACTCACTTTTATTTCCAAATGAAAAGTATATCTTCAAACTCAAGGTTTTTACCTAATTTGAATGTTTTTAAGTGTGGTTATGAAGAGGAAATCATTAACATTTACATGAAGTAAATTTGTTAACCCATAAATTTTAAGAGTTAGAAAACTACCTACCCATCATTTTCTCCTTACAATATATCTTATGAATCATCTTTCATATATATTAAATTTTAAATGTTTTGTATTTTGTCATTTTGGACAAGTCTAAACACATAATTTTTTTGGATTTTTTGGGGCAATTATCACTAAAAAATGATGCAATTGTTGGTGAAATTGCAATTTTCCATTACTAGAATCACAGTTTCGAATGCATACATGGATAGGGTGCCCTAAAAAACCCATAATTCACCAGTATTGTGCAATCTCAACCATTAATATTTGTAATTCTAATAATTTTGGGCTTGAAGCCATTACAATAATATAGTCTTTTAAGAGCTCAACATGTCACGTGGGTGGGGAGTGGGTGGGGAGGATAACAATCATTCCTCCCAACCACACAAAACACTTTGTGGGTGGGAAGAGATAGACATTGAAACTTCAAATATTGGGGTTTTAGGTACTACACATGGTTTAAATTTCAGTGTGTATTTTATTATTCCATCTAAATGACCAGAATGTCATCTCTTAAAAAAGATGGACCAAAATGTGTTTGATGTGTGGGTGAAGAGTTTTTTCAATGCAAAATTTAAATAAAAGAAAAACAATTTTGAGATAGTTGTTTATGAATTTCTTTTTTTATTAATAATTTGATTAAGTTTGAAAATTCAAAATTTCTTTTAAATCCTTTTAATAGATAATAATCTTTGAAATTGTAAATGTTAAATAATTGTTAAAAAAATATTAAATCCAAATGTTTTTAAAATTTATTTTAATTTGTGTTTATTACTTTTAAATTGAAGGTTTTTACTGTTTTGAATGTTTTTAAGTGTGGTTATGGAGAGGAAACCATCGACATTTACGTAGACTAAATTTTTTAACCCATAAATTTTAAGGGTTAGAAAACTACATACCCATCATTTTCTCCTTATAGGATATCTTATGAACCAACTTTTATATATATAAAATTTTAAATGTTTTATACTTTGTCATTTTGAACAAGTCTAAACATACAATTTTTTGGACTTTCCAAGGCAATTATTAGTGGAATCTAGGGATGCAGTTGTTGGTAAAATTGCAATTTTTCATTGCTCAATCACACTTTTGGATGCATACATGGATCGAGCACCCTGAAAAACTCATAATTCACCTGTATTGTGAAATCTCGACCACTGATATTTGCAATTTTAACAATTATGGGCTCGAAGCCATTACAATAATATACTATTTTAAAAGCTCAACATGTCACTTGCATGAATTAAACATGGGTGGGGAGGATAACAATCATTCCTCCCAACCACCCAAGGTAAAAGCAATTAACAATATGTGTGTGTGAGAGACAAAACACTTTGTTGGTGGGAAGAGATAGAAGTTGAAACTACAAATATTGGTGTTTTAGGTACTACTCATAGTTTAAATTTTAATGTGTATTTTATTCCTCCATAAAAAAAAAACCGGATTGAAGTGTGTTTGATGTGTGAGTGAAATATTTTTTCAATACAAAGTTCAATTGAAAGATAGAAAAAAAAAATTGAGATAAATTTTTTTAATTAATAAATAATTAATTTTGAAAAATCAAAATTTCTTTTAGATGATTTTAATAGATAAAATTCTTTCAAATCATAAATATAAAATAATTATTAAAATATATTTAATAGACAAGATTCTTTCAAATCATAAATATAAAATAATTATTACAAATGATTAAATTCAAATATTTTTTAAATTTTATTTTAGTTGATTTATTATTAAATTAAACATTACTTTATTTAATATTTGTAAATAATTCGATTATAAACTCTTTCACTTTAACATAAACATAAACTAAAAAAATTAAATATTAAATAATAACAAAATGGTATACCATACTCACCGTATAAAGCACTATATAAAACTAAAGACGTCATTCCTCAACCATCTTAAAAAAATTATATAACACTACAAAAGTTAACGATGAACACTCTTTAAAAAAAAAAAAATTGTTGTCGATGTCACGGACAAATGGTTCAAATTATAATTAGGTGGCCTTTCACATTCTTGTTTTGTTTCGAGAATATAACTTAAAAGATGAGGTGGATTTAATGCTTTTCATTACATTAAGTAAAGTGGGATGTAAATGTATGCATTTGCAATCATTTTTTCAAACTTATAAAATAAATAAATTTTCATTTCTAATAAAGTTTTTTAACACATACTTCATTTCATTTTATTTTTTCAAATTTATATAAGTAAATAAATTTTTATTTGTAATAAAATTTTTAATATATATTTTAATTCTTTTTTCGAGATCTAGAGTAGTTGATGAGGGAGTGTGTCGTTAAGGCATTGTGTAAGTGAAAGTCATCGGTTTGAAACTTCTGGGACACCTCAAATCCAATCATGTTAAGGGTTGATACGGTCCAAGTCAGGTGCGATTCCTGGGTGACTTTGACGGCTTAGATACCCCTGGGTCATGGCATCTTAGCCGAGACAATCCCTCGCTAGTCAAAAGGTTTAGGATTACTAGAAAAAAAACACATACATTAATTCTTAAATTCATTATTAAATAAAAGTCACTGCAACCCCTTACAAATATACATAATTGGGCTTGTACATTGTGTTCATGCAAGAACTAAGTTGCTAATTGATACTCTGAACACTTTCTCACTACTCAATCAATACTATGGCATTGTTGATATTAAATCCAAGGGACGAATATTGGCTTTATTAGTATTAGGTGTCACTTAGTATCCTAAGTTATATGGCTTTGGCTAAAGAGTATTAACTTCTTAGCTATCATTCCTTGGTTGTTTTTCACCTACACATGTTATTAACAAATTTGTAGGAAATTTGTTATGTTTTATTCCATATTCCCTCCACCTCATTCTTACAAGAGTGGGGTGTTTAAGTGTTACATCGAAGGATTATGCAATTAGATATAGTGACAATTTTGTGTGATTTTGAGATGTTTGAGTCCTTTCTAAAGAAAAGTAGGACCTTATCTCTTACAATGGTTATGTGCTATGACCATAGAAAGTGGGATTGAGTTAAAAAGTGGATAAACTAAATCTTTTTGACAAGTCTATATTTTTTGGCAAGGCAAAGTTCCACCGTGAACCATTCACATTTTTTTAAACTCTGACAATTTGGGTTTTCTTAGAATGCACTAAAACCCCTAAACACAAGGTTTCATGGTCAAAGTTTCAATCAATCGGGTAGAGCTATAACTTCTGGTAAAATTCCTACCATATTTGAAGAAGAATTTCCATGAAAAAATGATTGAGTTTGTCCACTTTTTAACTTACTCCATAAAGTGTAACCAACATTTCTAATTAAAAAAAAAAACAAATACTAGATCACAACATAGCATCTTGCATATACTTCAACCCTAACATTCATTATTGAACAAAAGTGAACAAAACTCTTGACATACACACATAATTAAACTTGTACAATTTATTGATCCAAAAACTTGACGAAATAATGCTCTCAACCCTCCTTTACAACTCAACCAATATGATGACAAGACCATGCACTAGTACATTAACACTATTACAATCTTGCCTAGTAGCTAGAAAGGAATTGAAAGCTCTCCCCTCACAATATTAACAACAACATCTCCACTTCACTAATTTGCAAAACTAGATAAAAAAATCATCTAATTCAAAAACTACCTGATGAAGACCTCACTCTCCATTTTTGTGTCTCTTTTCACTAATTTGCAAAACTAGGTAAAAAGATCATCTAATTCAAAAACTGCTTGATGAAGACCTCACTCTCCATTTGTGTGTCTCTTTTCTTTGACTTGTGTCTCCAAACAAAGAACAATTGATGTCTAAACAAATAAATGATTGATGACTACTAAAGGTTCTATCACCATTAAGTGTTTTGCCTCGTTTAATGGGACCACTTGAATTTCTGGATAAAAAAATTGATTCATTTTCCTTTTCTTTTTTCAAAAGAATTATCCTATAATGAGATTAGTTAAAAGGGAATTACCTCCTCAATTATCATCAAATCACTCTCAATTCATTGCACTTTCAAGACACTCATAATAAAAAAATTTTGGGTTGTTTCCCCTTCTTTTTTGTTGGAATCGAAACAAGTGTTGAAATTTGATGTTCATTATTATCCATCAAACACATTTTGTTTTACAAATCCATAAATTATGTATAATATTTTTTAAATAAGTGTTATTTATGTAACATTTACATTACCTTTATATTTTGATAGATTTTTTTTTCATATCATAAAGCTTAGGTTATGGTCATAACCATTTTTTTTTTTTTGTAACTGGAAATTTTTTCTATTATATTGGTATATAATATGTTCTCAAAATAGAATGATTACAAATGCAGTTGATGAGGCAGTTGATGTAAGAGAAAGAACTTTCGTCTATAGTGGTCTCTCGATCAACAAAGGGGGAAAGTTCTTAAAAAAGAAGAGTCGAGAGACAAGTAAAAATTGTTAGGAGATTAGAAGAACTAGCATACAAGTATAATTTAATAAACGAAAAACAAAGACCTAAAGTAAACTTCAACTTTCAAAAACATAAAAGTCCATTGAAGGTGAGAGAAGTTGTTCTTAGAAGAGAGTAAGAAAGAGAGGGGGCCCCTCATGTCCATCTATTCATAGACTGTATGATATGATGCCCACTTTTTTTTGAAGAGCTATCTTTGATAACTAATCTGTTGATTTGTTATGCTCATGATAGATGTGTTTGTAGCTGAGATTTTTAAAAGTGAGCTGAAGTAGTCTAATTCTATCCTTCCAAGCTAAGAGAGAGATAGCTTGTAGGTCGCTCTTGTTGCTCAACCACTCAATAATTATTCTGGAGTCCCCTAGAATCTGAAGGGCTTCAATGTGAATTACGGAAGCCAAAAATAGCGTGGCCCAGGCGCCCAATAATTCTGCCCTGGTGTTGGTGCCCGAGCCACAATTGAAGGTCCATTTATAGAATGTGTTTTTTGAGATTCTGATCAACCCTCCAACTCCACTATGGGAGCCATTTGTTTGCGTTTCTCCATCGAACCATCCTATAGGGGTGTCGTCTATGTCAGGAGCCTTCTTTGTGTGCCGTGTTCTTGGATTTCTAGAGTGAAAATCATTCCAAGTTTAAAAATTCCTAGCGTTTTGTAAGCAACATAGCTCGAGGAAGGGGTCTCATTTTCAAAGATTGTTTTGTTTTTGTCCAGCCAAATAGACCAACAGACCAAGGAAGGAAGATGCATGAGATTATGTTCTTTATGGGACCTGTTATCCCCCATTTTAGGGATAACTAAGGAGATCATGTCTCGAGGCCCACGGGTCCTAGACATGGAGTACCGAGAGCCAGATTGACTTGAGCATGGCCCTGGAGGGCCCATCTTTTCTTCCTTCATCACCTCCACTTTGTCGGCAGCAACAACAACAACATCCATCACCTCGGCTTGGTCCTGTAGCAAAGATGGATCTTGCTCCATGAGGTAATGAGTCTGGGTATCATGGTATGTGTCACTCTGATCCTCAAAACCTTTGAATATGTGCATTTAGTTCTTTTTGTTTCTAACGAGTGCTTGGATCTTATACTTATCCACTTGACCATGTCTGGGGGAATGACAGGATGCCCTAGTAAGCTTGTGCCCATAGGTTTTGATTTTCCATTGGGCAGATTCATGAAGAGTCATCGTTCGCCCCCGTCATACTTACCATTTTCCATCTTACTCTCACTCATCCATCCCATTACATTGGTCCGGGCATTGGGTTGGCCAATTATTTTAGGGTTTCACCTTACCTTGTGGGAAGAAGGGGCTAAAGGCCCAGAAGGTAAGAGCAGCTGGAAAAAGATAAAAGCCTAAAAATAAAACCTCGATATGCTTCGCCCAGGGATCTCCAAGAAAGCAGTAAAAGGCTTCTCAAAAAGAAACAGAGGAACCCATAAAAATAATAAAGCAAGACCTGGTCAGAGGATAGGGGGTCTCATCACGAGCCAACCTATTAGGTCCATGGGAATCTAGCGGTATGACACTACTGTATCTAGTTACCACGTTAGGGTAGTGGCTCTTGGTGGCATAGCCAAGAGAAAGGGGGTCTCATCACAAGCCAACCTTCTCATTTCCGTGAAAGTGCTTGTGGGTAACATTTCCACCACTAGTCACCACGCCAAGGCAGTGTCCCCTGATTAGCTTCTTGAAAGAAAAAGCAATAAAGAATAAAGAATAAAAGGCATGAATGGGATTGGAAACATTTGCATCCAAGACAGGTGCAGCTCACCTTCTACAAAGGCACCCACAGGTAAGCTATGCATTTCCTTGTTATCACTGCACCCCTTGTCAGGACATCCTTTATCCACCTCATCCACTAACATGACTTGGATTTGTTTTCTCCCAGAAACATCCCACATCTAGTGAACACTAGCCCAATAGGACGCCTTGTCACTTCTTCCAAACTTGGCTTGCATATTTGTGTAATGTCTTTGAGCACTTAACTGAGTAAAAGGGGTTTTATGCACATGTTTAATAAAATTGATGATTAGATGTGATTGGCATTGTTATGATCTCTGTGACTTATGAGCCCATGGAGGGTGTATATGTTGATGTGCAGGATCATACCCGACAGACAGGTACACATGGGGAGATGATTAGTTCATACCTCCACGAGGCTGGAAGCCCATAAAATGGATGTTGATACCCCAATAGGGGGCAGAGACAGACCAGAGGGCTTGCACCAGAGAAGAGCAGGACGTTCCACCAGAGGCATCCTGGCAGAGCCTTACCCAAGGAGGTTTTTCCCTCTCTATTGGGATGTTGGCCTTGGAAGGCCCATGACATCACCCATGACCTCTTACGACGTCATCCAACAATATGGGAGTTTGGGAGGCAGTTGTGGCATGTTTGGCACGTGTGGAAGCTTCCAGAGGCCCAAGGAGGTCTAATGTTTTATTCCAAGAGGCCCACATTTCCCTAGAAAGGGATAACTTCACCCTAAAAGGGCATGGCATCTTCACTTTTTCTTGATTAGGGTTTTAAATTATGACATTTAGTGTAAAACAATATTATTATGTATTTTGGCCTTGTCGGCCTTTTGATGACCTAAAATTTAATTAAGGTCATTGCTATTGTATAAATAGAGAGCTAAAACTCTCTTATTTTCATCATCTTTCACTCACCACTTGGTGAGGTCTGAAATTTTCGGCCCTTCTAGGGTTTGTGGCTGAAATTGTGGCGCACTTGATGAAGGAAGTTTTATCTTAGCTATTTTTGGCATTTTTCTTGGTGGAAGGTTTACAACTAGGGTTTGGCTTGATGATACTTGGTGAATGTAAGTGGATTTTTGCAATCCTTCTCTTACTTGAATGGTTATATTCTTTTACTTCCATTTTGTTTAAATGAAATTGTTGAATTAAACCCTAGGGAATAAGCACATGTTGGTGTCCTTATTTCATGTCCCTAATCGATTATGCCAATTAGCCATTTTTACCTAGTGAAGACATTTCTAGGGCCTTTCCTTTGCAACACCCTACCTATGCTCTTCAATCCTAGCCATTTTTGTCTTGTCATTGAGCTAAAGAAGGAGGAAAACACATTAAGGCCTAGGGTTTCTACACAAGTGAGTCATTTTCCCCTAGGGTTTGATTATTGAAGCCTTGGCTCAACAACACTTCACCATCAAACTCTCTTGTCTTTAGCCCCCCATTATCATTTTTCTTCTTCAACATTTTCTGCTACCTTTGACTCCATTGTCCCTATGAATACACTGATCTAAGACCTTTATGCTTGAGTGCACTGGTCACAAACTGCAAACATCCAATACTTTGAACAATTATTAACTCCTTCTAACCCTAGCTTAGACTAACTTACTAACCCTAGTGTTGCTATCATTTGCTTATGCTATAATCATATCCATGCAGCATTATTTACATCTTTAAAGTAATTGAAAGATTGGCTAAAGCGTAGTAATCATTGCTTCTAATGAATGTTGGTACTTGTAACATTGATATTGTAAATCGGCATTGCTCATTGTGAAGCTTCTTTAGCATTTATTGTGAACTGAAGTATTGTGGTCATTTGTTATTATACATCATTGATTTGCTTCATCAATATTATCAATCAATTGCTTTATATCAGAAGTCTTTGATTATATGAAGTACTAACCAGCAAGCGGTCTTGCAAATATATAGTTTTCTTGTTGCTTTGTCTCAGGCAGGTACACTTATGGTTATCATTCATCTTTATTGGTTGTTTAGCTGAACATTCTGATCGATGGTGACTTGTGAGGGGGGAAGCTTTACTTTGCCATAAGCCTTTTCCTTCTCAAAACCCCAGGTCACCGGGGACGTCTCCCCTGGGCCTACCACCCTAAACAAAAAGAGCTATCCTATCGAGGTGACAGTGGTAGGATAGTCTCACTTTCGCCAGTTTTCCTTTATTTCACCTATCCTTTAATTCCAAGTACAAATTGTGCGATAACATTTTGGCACCACTACTGAGGAACACTGAGTCAATTCTCCTCAAAGACGACACTTTTTTGGTAAGCCTTTCCTCAAGAGTCTTTATCTTACAAGGTTACCTGGCGACTCCACTAAGGATGATTCCCTTATTTCTTTGATAATTTCAAGAAAATTATCTGGCGACTCCATTATGACGAAGCCAACCATGACTTCTCAATGGAACCCGAGAAATTTCAAACCCCTAGACATGAGTAAAATCCTGAGATACCCCCAACAAATGCCCCCGAAGTATGAAAAGTGGCTCCCTAGATTCACTAGTAGTGATGGGGAAAGAGCCGACTATCACATGAGTGATTTTTGGGCTTTCTTTCAACTCCATCCTATCAGTGACAATGCTGAAGATTTGGTGATGAAACTTTTTTTTGCCACTCTTCATGGGAATGCTAGAAAATGGTATGATGATCTTCATGTTGCTAGGATCACTTCTATGGACCAGTTAGAAAAAATCTTTCTCAAAAAATGGGGCATGAAATTGCAAGATATCCAAACGTTGCTAAAAAGACTTGAGTATGCAAAATAAACTGAAAATGAGACTGTCTGGGACTTCCAGGATAAATTCTAGAGATTGTTGTATCAGATTCCTAGAGACCATTATCCTAAAGACAAGTACCTCGTGTATATCTTTACCAATGCACTCTTGGTGCATTTAGGGTTTCTCCTAAGTAAAAAGAGGCCAAAAACACTCTACGAAGCTTGTAACATGGCCATGCAAATCAAGGAAAATATATTTTTGTCAAAAGGAGAAAACACCTTCTCCCTAGGGACCAAAATCAATGATCTTGAAGATACCTCAGACATTCTCGGTTTGGAAAGACTAGTTTCCCTTGAAACTTTTGTTGTTGATTTCCAAGAAGAAGGGGAACAAGTTATTGGCCAAAGAAATGCTAAGGGAAAAGCTCTTGTTGAGGTTTTCCAAGAACAAGGGATCGTTGAAAACACAGTTGAGGAGTTGGAACCCGAGCAAGATGATGAAGTGTCAACATGCTATCCTCCTGATGAAGCAATCCACCAGCCTTTTCCCCCTGCACAAGAAGAAGAAAGTGAGGTTATTTGCTTTCCTTTTCCGGTTTTTGATAAAACCTTGTTCCATGATTCAGAGAGTGAAGGAGAAGTGGAATCCTCGAACGAAGTAGATCTTCCTTGTTGTACAGATGAAGATGAAGGAAMAAMTCATGAGGATGAAGCAATGATGCATGCTAAAAACASYCAAGTCCTCAAAGCTCCTGCACAAGAAGAAAACACAATAAGTTACCCTCCTCTCCAAAATTTTGATGATTCTCTACTTTATGATATGGGAGATGAGGAGKAGATAAATGAGTCCTTTAATGCTTCAAATCCTGCATGTTATGATACAGATAGTGACATAGTTTATATTGATGAGTTCATACATGTCGGAAGACGTAAATGGGATGTAGTTGGTTTTGATATGGACCCCATTTACGACATTGAGAATCATTTCCAAGTGTTTCCTTCACAATTATCACTACATGATACTTTTGATTTTGACCAGTGGCAACAAGGAGATGATATATTTACCCATACACCCAAGGATGACCTAGCACCATGTTTTCCTGATGATTTTCGGTCTTACCTTGAGGTTTTTGATGAGTATTCCTCTGAGCACTTGGATTCATTCCATGAAGAAGATTATCAACCATCGTTGTGCTCAGGTCTTGATAGGAGTAAGGACATTGTTTGCCTAAAGAATGATCTTTGTGACAACTTTCTCCAGCCACCTCCGATTACTTTACTTTGTTGTGTCTCTAGAGGTGTAGTTGGGAGATATGTCTTTTGTATTGAGCTTCCTCTAGGGAGAACCCTAGAGTCTA
>JASDQU010348393.1:0-12305 GCA_032191745.1 Picea mariana
AGAGGAAAGATGGTAAACCTATGTGGAAAGCTCACTCAAATATCTATGAATGATCATGGAGCTTCAACAGAAGAAGATTTTGAGATTGTTAAGTTCGTGGAGGATAGCACCTCATTTACTATGTTACTTAGTAAACCTTGGATTGAGAAAGATCAAGCCAAAAAATAGGAAGCAGAAAAGGACCTAGAACAACAGAGACACGAGTTAAGAGACTTCCTAACTAGAAGGATCGCACAGTTGATTGAAGAACAGGAGAACAGATCAAGGGTTCTTGACCCCAGGAACTTGGATGACAAAGTTGACAGAATGCTAGAAGAACCCCAGAGGACCGAAAAATATGTTGGAAAAGTAATACCTATGGATTTGAAGAAAGAATCTCAGCACTACGAAGTTACCATGCCAAGAGAAGAAAAAAATTAGAATGAAAACAGGATGACCGAGACGAAGCTCACTGGGAAGAAGGCTAGAAAAATCATGAAGAAGAAAGAGAAGTTGGAGAAATTATAGAACATTCCAGAAGAAACCCCACAGAAGGAAAACATGCAGAATTTGAGCTTAGTTGGGATAGCAGAACAACGACATATGGCACTTCAACATGTCAAAGTAATATAGTCGTTAGAAAATGATATACCCGTTCCGCTGATGGCCTGAATGGCTCAAAATAAAGTTATGACCTGTTACCTGACTATTATACTATGCCATAACGGAAATATCAAGAGTTAATGGACCCTCTTATCCATTGCAAGAAGTCCATTACAACTTTACTTACTTATCCCGTCGCGCCATACCCAGAAGACACTTTTGCCAATTGAGATCTTGAGATCATAGAATAACCGCATTGTGGAAAAGTGACTACCCTGCCTTGATCTCTACTTGATTACGGTACCTTCATCCCATTGAAAACATGAGAAAGTGATCCTAAGCTTACATTTCTGATGAGCTTAGCACAGTAGAAGAATTAGTGAGAGAAGTACTCACTAGCTTAAGAACCAAAAGAGTTATGTTGGAAAGAGGAATGTCCACCGGATTCCAAGCCTCATCATCAAGAGGAGTAGCAGCTTCTCCATCCACTTCTCGAGATGGATGATGCAGGAGCATCTCAAGAATCGTCAGCAGCCACGCAGACATGAAGGCGGAAGACAGCTGGGACAAGCACCAACACATTTTAGCACGTTGCAAAAGCATTTTGAAATGTTTTGAAATATTAGGGAGGAGATGTAAATGTGGTAGCTGGGGAAGTTCCCACATTTATGTCAAGATATTGTAAACAAATCATCAATGATTGTTCTCATCTATTTTAGTAAAAGGCATTTAAGTTTATTTATGAAAGTAGGTAGCTTTGAATGGTAGATAAGACAGTTTTAGGAGCTGGAGGGAAAATGGACTATAGAAACCCTCATCTCTGTATCATTGTATCATTAGCATAGAAGAGTAGAGAGATGTAGCAGCGAGTTGTAGAGAATAACCCATGTACATAAGTTCTGAATTAATTATATTAATTTTTGATTCAGATTCATGGTGTTATGATGCTTTTTGTGTATATATGCTGAATGCTATGTTTATGGTTGTTTACTCTCTATGTTATGCATTTGTTGTTATGCTGTGTATGTATGGTTACATGTTGAATGTTTGAAGTCTGAGAGAGAAAGAGAATGAGATTCAATTGTTTCTCTTCCTGAGTGAGAAGTTCCTGCAAGGAGTGTAGTGAAGTGTCTGCAAGCTGTGCGTTGACAAGATTCATAGTTTATCTCTGAAAGCTTAGGAGAGATATCATCGTTCTCATTCCAACATAAGTGCAGGTGAAGCACAGAAGATGTGCAAGGTGTGCACAGGCTGGCTGAAATCTTAGAACTTATCAACTGAGGTTGAGAGTTGAGGGAATGCTGTTGCAGGGAGTGCACAGAGTCGAGACCTTCAAATACTTAGGAGTATTTGAGAGATCACCGCAAGGAGTGCATGTAGAAGTTCCTTTAGAGATTTGAGTTTTCAAGTTAAGGGTCAAGGAGGGATAACACTTTGAAGTGTTTAGGAGGAGATGGGGCGAAATAATTTGAAATAGCCAAGTTTAAGCATGGAACACTGGTTCATTTCACAGAAGTCATTGAGCAGGGATTGGACGGTCAAAGGTATCTGTGCAGAATCTACGCAGTTGCGAGGATCGTAAGATTTGAAGAAGTTGCAAGGTGGATAAGGGGAGGATAGCCATCACTTTGGTTTCTAGAATCAACAAGGACCGTTGATCATTTTCAGGTATACCGTTGGATTAGTTATCGTGATTTTGGAGGTTCGCCGGGAGAGAGAGTAGGAGTTGGTTGCTACAACTCACGAAGCGGCGAGAAGACCAGAATCATTGGATCAGAACTTCGTAGAGATATTGAATATCGGGAGTTCGGGGTTTAGAAGGAGTAGGGATGATTTTAAGGATGGAAATTTATTTTAAAATGTAGAAACTTTGGCGAATATTACTAATCCTTCATATGCCAATTATAAAATTTTAGCGATATTTTTGTAAAAATATTCAAATTTATAAGGATTTTATATACTTTATATAAAATTTTGGTGATTTTTAAGGTAAAATAATTTTATCCTTTAGAATTTGGGCGAATTATTTTTAGAATAGAGAATATCGTTTTGGGAGAAACCAAGGAAAATTAGCCCATGAGCGAAATTTAGCCCCTAAAATCATCCCTAAGAAGGAGCTATTCTCGAGTGCAGAAGCTGCGAAGTGGTGAGACCCGAAGACACATGTGACTATGTGGAAAATTTTTCAGGTGGGGACCATAAGGGTGACAGGTGGCGTGCATTCGTGTACCGAGGAGTCAACCCGTAGTTAATCTTTCGCATCTCGGGGTTTCATGGAAGAGGAGTACGGAGGTTCCACACTCCAACTTGTGAGATTGTGAGTTGCGAGGAGTGTGAGTGGAAGTCAAATCATTGTTGACTTTTGTATTTCGGGACTTCATAAGGAAAGACCACAAGAACTCAACTCTACAACTTGTGGGATCGTAAGTAGCGAAAAGTGGTTAAAAGGTATTCGACCATCGTGTCTCAGAATTTCGTAGGAAGAGAGTGCCAAAGGTCGACATCCCAACTCGCGAAGTTGTGAGTTGCGAAAAGGCGATAGTACTTGGCCTTAGCTGACGGTCATGCAAGGAGGGAGCTAACAGAGGAGGACCTATAACCATATCGCGATCTCAGGTATCGGGAATTGGAGAAGGAGGAGTTGAGGATTTTCAACCCACGAGATTGCGAGAAGCGCTTGCGGTAAGGAAAATTAGTGGTCACGTGGGAAATTAAAAAAAACTCGCGCTTGGTGCCAAGCTACATAGGGCGAGTTTTACAAAGGACCTGTGGATTTCGTTGGATATTTCAGCGAGAAAAAGAAGAGTCAATCCGACTCAAGGGGGTTTTAGAGCGATCCTGAGCGGATCTTAGCTCTAGGGTTCAGGGGTCTGGATCAGTGTGGTATGAGATCATAGAAATATTTCTTTTCTTTCTATAGCAGGGAAAAGAGGAATTTTACAGCCATGCCGCTGAGAAAAAGAGACAGGCAAATACCTGATCCACCAGAGGAAAGGGAAAGGACAAGAAGAAGAGACAGGTAATTACCTGATCCGGAAAAGGAAAGAGAGATGCGTGAACTGCGTGCCAGGCTTGATGCCATGGAAACAACACAGAGGCACACAATCGACGTTGGGGATATTAGCAAATATGAAAGTGAAAGTGAAGCCGGAAACAAAAAAGTTGCAGCAGAAGATGCAGCAGATGAACGCCTATTCAGGGCTGTTACAAGGATAGGTTCCAGAGAGAAAATAGACATTCCAGTATATGAAGGAAATCTGGATGTTGAAGAGCTTCTAGATTGGATTAGAGCTTTGGAAAAGTATTTTGACTATGAAGATGTCGAGGAAGACAAGAAGGTCAAACATGTTGTCACAAGACTTAAAGGGCATGCAACATTATGGTGGGATGAACTTCAAGCTGACAGACGCTGTAAGGGCAAGCAAAAAATCAAAAGCTGGGATAGAATGGTTGCAAAGATGAAGGAAAAATTCATACCCAAGGATTATCAAATCAATCTATTTCAGAGAATGCAAAATTTGAGACAGAAGCTGATGTCAGTAAAAGAATACACTGAGGAGTTCTGCAAGATAAACATTAGAGAAGGTCATTAGGAAAGAGATGATGAAAAGGTTTCTAGGTACATGAATGGTCTACAATATGACATTCAAGATGAGATGAGCATGATGAGCCTTCGAAATGTGGAGGATGCTTATCAGATGGCTCTGAAAGATGAAGAGAAGCTGAGCCGAAAGCAGGTTCAAAGAGGACAAGGCAAAAGCCAAACCAAAGGCTAAATAATTGTCCAAGGAAGGAATCAGAAACCTAAAAAAGAGGGGAAGAAACCTCAAACTCAACCTGAGAGAGGCGGAAGCTCACAGGGAAGACCATATGCTGATGGAACCACTTCTCCTCGTACCATGGGAAGAGGAAGAAGTCGAAGAGGCGAAATAAAATGTTTTACTTGCGGGAAAAATGGACATAAATCTTATGAGTGTCCAGACAGAAAGAAAGAAGATGGTGAATCTCACATTGCCGAAGCACAAAGATAGAATTTTGAGGCAGAAGATGCTAAGGGCAGAAGGTCCTTAATGATGAGGAAATTTCTCTTAACG
Organism: Picea mariana; assembly: GCA_032191745.1. Taxonomy (NCBI): domain Eukaryota; kingdom Viridiplantae; phylum Streptophyta; class Pinopsida; order Pinales; family Pinaceae; genus Picea; species Picea mariana. Next base: position 4,677 of record JASDQU010348393.1, read on the forward strand.
CCAGAGAAGGAGGCAGAGAACCCAGCCCAAAGAAACAGACTTTTTCAGACTGCTTGCAAGACCAAAGACAGGGTATGAAAAGTCATTGTGGATAGTGGTAGCACATATAATCTCGTTTCTACATATATGGTAGAAAAGCTGGAGCTGGAGACTATTGAACATCCAAGCCCATACAGAGTTTCATGGCTACAAAAAGGACATCAGGTAAATGNTTTACTTGAATTTAAAATAGGAGGATATAAGGATGAAATACTATGTGATGTCATTCCCATGGATGTTTATAATCTATTGCTGGGTAGACCATGGCATTATGTCAGGATTGTGATTCATGATGGGAGAAATAACACATACACCCTAGAGAAGAATGGGAGAACTCACATGTTGTTGTCGATTAAGGATAAAGAAGTGAAACCAGAGGTAAGCAACACTGTACTTCTCATGAGTGGGAAGGAACTTCTTACAGAGGTTAAGAAGAAGGAAGATACACAATTCATCATGGTAAAAAAGCCTAGAATTGTTTTGACCAGTACAATATTGGATGATTTTCCAGAAGAAATCCAGAGGTTACTGGAAGAGTTCGTTGACATAGTAGTGGACGAACTACCTTGTTCGTTGCCACTGATCAGAAGTATAAGTCATCATATTGATCTTATACCTGGAGCTCGTTTACCAAACAAAGCAGTGTATAGATTGATGCCATAGGAGAATGAGGAGGTAAAGAGACAAGTCCAGGACTTGATGGACAAAGGGTTGATTCGAGAAATCTTGAGTCCATGTGTTGTTCTGACAATGCTCAGCCCAAAGAAAGATGGAGGCTGGAGAATGTGTACAGACTCAAGGGAAATCAACAAGATTACCATCAGATATATATTTCCATTGCCAAGGATGGATGATTTGATGGATTGCTTGAGTGGAGCAAATTTTTTCTCAAAGATTGATTTGAAAAGCGGTTATCATCAGATTCGTATGAGAGAAGGTGACGAATGGAAGACAACATTTAAGACGAATGAGGGGCTGTATGAATGGCTTATTATGCCATTTGTCTTAACAAATACACCTAGTACTTTCATGAGATTGATGAACGAAGTCCTGAAGGAGTTCATTGAGAAGTTCTTCATTGTATATATTGATGATATATTGATTTTCAGCAGAACAAAAGCTGAACACTTGAAGCATTTAGCTACAGTGATGAGAAGATTACAGCAAGAGAAGTTGATAAACATGAAGAAATCATCATTTATGAGGATATATATCATTTACTTGGGTTTTGTTATCTTTGCAAATGAGTTGAAGATGGATCCGGATAAGGTGAATGCAATTAAGAATTGGTCATCGCTGAGGGATGTATTTGAAGTTCGAAGCTTCCATGGATTAGCTAGTTTCTATAGGAAATTCATCCGAAATTTAAGTGGAATTAGCGCACCAATGATGGATACAGTGAAGAAAAGACACAAATATTTTCATTGAACAGAGGAAGTAAAGAAAAGTTTCAATCTGTTGAAGAAGAAAATTATGGAACAACCAATTCTGGTGTTGCCGGATTTTAGCAAGACGTTTCAGGTCAAGTGTGATGCAAGCGGATTTGCAATTAGAGTGATCTTGAGCCAAGATGATAGACCGATCGCATAATTTAGTGAGAAACTGAATGAGACGAATATTAAGTACTCCACATATGACAAGGAATTTTATGTGGTCATACAAGCATTGAAGAAGTGGAGGCACTATTTGGTTCCTCAGAATTTTGTTTCGTACAACGATAATCACGCTTTGCAATTCATGAATCAACAGGATAAGTTGAACCAGAAGCATGCAAAATGGGTTGAATTCATGCAGAATTTTACTTTTGTAATTAAGCATATTTATGGGACTACTAACAAAGTTGCTAATGCTTTGAGCATGAAATGTTTGCTTATGCAGGAATTTAGAGTCAAAACATTGGGTTTTGATAACTTCAAGGACATGTACAGAGATGATCCAGATTTTAAGGAGGCCTATGAGGCATCTGAGAATCCAATTCTCAAGGATAGAAGCCAGTGGACTGAATATATGATCGAGGATGGATTGTTATTCAGGGGAAATCAGTGATGTATTCTAAAATGCTCCATGAGGGAGAATTTGTTGAAGGAAAAGCACAGTGGAGGATTGGCTGGACATTTCGGTCATGAAAAAACATTCTCAAAGTTGAGTGGCACATATTTTTTGGCCAGGAATGAGGACAAATGCTAAGAGATTCATGGACAGATGCATAATTTGTCAGCACACTAAAGGAAGAAGGCAAAACACAGGGCTATATCATCCATTACCCATACCTGAGAGGCCATGGGATGCAGTGAGCATGGATTTTGTATTAGGGCTACCAAGGACACAAAGAGGAGTTGATTCAATATTTGTGGTGGTAGACAGATTTTCAAAAATGGCACATTTCATACCATGCCAGAAAACTAGCGACGTAACTCACATTGCAAACCTGTTTTTCAAAGAAGTCGTCAAACTTCACGGCTTTCCAAAGAGTATAGTTTCAGATCAGGATACCATGTTCGTGGGACACTTCTGGAGGACTTTGTGGAAGAAGCTGGGGACAAATTTTTCATTTAGATCAATGTATCATCCTTAGATGGATGGTCAGACAAAAGTTGTGAACATAATCTTGGGAGATTTGCTGAGGAGCCTAGTGACTGAACAACACAGTCAGTGGGACCATAATACATATTATGCCATAGGCGGAATTTTCTTACAATGACTCATTCAACAAAAGCACTGGGAAGATTCCATTCCAAATTGTTTATGGGATGCAACCCAGAAGAGTTTTTGAATTGAAATATTTAGAACAAGATGAATTCAGGAGTGCTGGTGTAGAGGATTTTGCAGAAGCGATGAAGGAGATTCATAGTCAATAGTACAAGTGCAGAGCAGATCAACACAGGCAAGAACTTCAATTTGAAGTTGGGGATCTAATTATTGCACATCTGAGGAAAGAAATGTTCCCAAGGGGAACATATAATAAGCTGAAAATGAAGAAAATTGGACCATGCAAGGTCGTAAGGAAATTTGGGGCAAATGCATATGAGATTGAATTACCCGATGGGATCGAAATTTCATCGATATTCAACATCTCAGATTTATACCCTTATAGAGATGAAGAAGCAGGAGCAGACAATGAACAGATAGAGGTTCAGTGGGCTAAACAAATGCCTGTAGCTGGAAAGTATACTTGACAAGAGAGTCAACAAGAAGACCAGGAGAAAAAAATATTTTGAATACTTGGTCAAATGGAAGGGACATCCATTTGAAGATGCTAGATGGGAAGATGAAGAAGAAATTTGGAAGCATGGATAGACCGTGCAAGAGCTCATGAACAGGAGTTCATGAAAATTTTCAAGAAATGGAGTATAATGCAGGAGCATCACGAGCATCTTCAATAGCCATGCAGACATGAAGGTGGAAGACAGCTGGGACAAGCGCCATCACATTTTAGCACGTTGTAAAATCGTTTTGAAATGTTTTGAAAGATTAGGGAGAGGATGTAAATGTGGTAGCTAGGGAAGTGCCCTCACATTTATGTCAAGATATTGTAAACAGATCATGAGCGATTTCTCTCATCTGTCTTAGTAAAAGACATTTAAGCCTATTTATGAAAGTAGGTAGCTTTGAATTGTAGATGAGACAGTTTTAGGAGTTGGAGGGAAAACAAACTATAGACACCCTCATCTCTGTATCATTGTATCATTAGCATATAAGAGAAGAGAGTAGTAGCAGATATTTGTAGAGAAGAACCCATGTACAGAAGTTCTTAATTCAATATATGAAGCTTTGATTCAAATTCATGGTGTTATGATGCTTTCTGTGTATATATGCTGAATGCTATGTTTATGGGTTTTTACTCCCTCTGTTATGCATTTGTTGTTATGTTGTGTATGTATGGTTACATGTTGAATGTTTGAAGTCTGAGAGAGAAAGAGAATGAGATTCAATTGCTTCTCTTCCTGAGTGAGAAGTTTCTACAAGGAGTGCAGTGAAGTGTTCGCAAGGTGTGCATTGACAAGATTCATAGTTTATCTCTAAAATCTTAGGAGAGATATCATCATTCTCATTCCATCATAAGTGCAGGTGAAGCACAGAAGCTGTGCAAGGTGTGCATAGGCTGGCTAAAATCTTAGAACTTATCAACTGAGGTTGAGAGTTGAGGGATTGTTGTTGCAAGGAGTGCATAGAGTCGAGACCTTCAAATACTTAGGAGTATTTGAGAGATCACTGCAAGGAGTGCGCGCAGAAGTTCCTTTAGAGATTTGAGTTTTCAAGTTAAGGCTCAAGGAGGGATAACACTTTGAAGTGTTCAGGAGGAGATGGGGCGAAATCGTTTGAAATAGCCAAGTTCCAGCATGGAACACTGGTTCATTTCACATAAGTCATTGAGCAGGGATTGGACGGTCGAAAGTATCTGTGGAGAATCCATGCAGTTGCGAGGACCGTAATATTTGCAGAAGTTACAAGGTGGATAAGGGGAGGATAACCATCACTTTGGTTTCCAAAATCAACAAGGACCGTTGATCATGTTCAGGTAGACTGTTGGATCAGTTCTCATGATTTCGGAGGTTCGCAAGGAGAGAGAGTAGGAGTTGGTTGCTACAGCTCCTGAAGTGGCGAGAAGACTAGAACCGTTGGATCATAACTCCATAGAGATATCGCATATCGGGAGTTCAGGGTTTAGAAGGAGATATTCTCGAGTGCAGAAGCTATGAAGTGGCAAGACCCAAAGACATGTGTGACTACGTGGCAAAGTTGTCAAGTGGGGACCACAAGTGTGACAGGTGGCGCACATTCGTGTATCGAGGAGTCAACCCGTAGTTAATCTTTTGNTTCCTTACGAAGTCCCGAAACGTGAAATTCAACAATGATTTGACTTCCGCACTCCAACTTGCAAGATTGTGAGTTACGAGGAGTGCGAGGGGAAGTCAAATCATTGTTGAATTTCACGTTTCGGGACTTCGTAAGGAAAAACCAGAAGAACTCGACTATACAACTTGTGAGATTGCGAGTAGCGAAAAGTGGTTAAAAGGTATTCGATCATCGCGTCTCAGAATTTCTTAGGAAGAGAGTGCCAAAGGTCGACATCCCAACTCACGAAGTTGTGAGTTGCGAAAAGGCGCTAGTACTTAGCCTTAGCTGATGGTCATGCGAGGAGGGCACTAACAGAGGAGGAGCTATAACCATATCGTGATCTCGGGTATCGAGAATTGGAGAAGGAGGAGTCGAGGAGTTTCAACCCACGAGATTGCGAGAAGCACTTGCACTAAGGAAAATTAGTGGTCACGTGGGAAAGTAAAAAAAACTCGTGCCTGGTGCCAAGCTACATAGGGCGAGTTTTACAAAGGACCTGTGGATTTCGTTGGATATTTCAGTGAGAAAAATAAGAGTCAATCCAACTCAAGGGGGTTTTAGAGCGATCCTGAGTAGATCTCGGCCCGAGTGTTCGGGGGTCTGCATCAGTGGACCATCCCGACAGACCGCTGAGAAATGCACTAAACATAGAGATGACATCGTGAATGCCAAACTGATCCCGAGCATCCTTACCTCTTACATACCTCCTCTGAAAGGTGAAATCAACCGTGACAGTGTGCCCCAAGATTACGACTATCCTATGATCACTGCGTACCTACCAAAGGGTGTACGAGCAGTTCACACTGAGTAGACCAAGTTCGTAGCATTGAAGTTTTGCGACTTCAACCTTGGTGACTGAAAAGCCTACAGTATGCTTTCCCCGCAGAATTATCTGACGATGACAAAGGGGAAGAATTCCAAGATCGTCCCTCAGCAATGGACGATGAACCTTGTGCAATCCATCTTACTTAATGTAATGAAAATTCCACACTTTGGCAGGCACCAGGAGGTGAACGCTTGCATAAAATTGCTACTCACGAGCTACCATGGAGGATATCTCTGGTTGAACCGATGTATAATGATTGATATGACGCTGATCAATCAGATCACCAGGCTAAGCATGCAGGGCCTTGACCTGCAAGACTATTACCTTGGAAAGACCGCAGATAGTGATCTTTCATAGAAGATTAAAGAGGCCTATGGAAATGTTGAAAAAGGCACGCGAGGTTACAAGGTAACCTCTATTGACAGTGTCACAGTGCGCCTCTCCTGTCAGATGATCGCAGGAAAGTTAGTCCACAAGAACATACCAACGTAAGTATCTGGGTTTGTAGTTGATCTCACAGGAAAATGCATAGAAGGAGTCCAAATGAAATGGTCGAAGTACTCAGCGGATCAGCTCGAATTGGATTGTAGAGAAGCGCAAGACCAAGGATATGAGTTCCACTTTAGTTGGCCTCTCATCGTGATCGCCTTCATAGCATGGGAGATGCCAGAGGATGCCATTTTTCCTGAAACCCTACTGTTTGAACCATTGGCTGTGAAATTCAGTACATTATGGTACATGACAGATATGAACAGGCAATGGCAGTCGAATACCCTCTTTCACAGATACTACATCCATTTGAAGACCACGATATAAGCCACACCTCGCATTACTCCGAACACACTCCACAGATTCAGACCCGTAATGAATTTCAGCGTGGGCTGCCACTTCATATACCTAACTCCATGCGTTGTTGAGCACCAGGAACAACTGCAATCCTATTATAAATTGACAGAATAAGAACTTGAAGAGATTACCAAGGAATGGTCGACAGAACTCCTCATTGCAGAAGATCCAATGAATATTTCAGATATCAGCAGTCCAGAAACTGCGTAGGACACACCTGGGCCCGGTAAGACACAGAAGACAAAGAAGACAAAGAAGAAAAAGGAGACGAAGAAAACTGAAGAGGTTCAAGATGTGGATAACCGCTCTGTAAGGACAACTTCCATCACACCAGATGAAGAAGGTAATAACAAAGACCTAGAATAAGTTGAACAACAACCAAAAGATGAAGTCAAAGTTCTAAAGAAAAGAAAAGGGTTACCTTCGGAGTCTTCTGTTAAGAAGAAAGCCAAAGTGACCGTGACCAAGATGAAGACCACGCTCAATCCAGATGACTTCAACTTTCTCCTCGCAACTTTGAATGAAGCTATAGAAGAGATCACAAAAAAGTAGGAGGCCAAGCAATAGACAATGTATGACATAATCAAAGTCGAGCTCCAAGGAGTACAACGAGCCCTCCAGTCTAACCGCGTAGTCTCCACTGCACCTATTCTGGAAGGAAGAACTGAAGGCGGAGACAAGTCAGTTCAACTTCACAGGATTATCGACCTAGTCGAAGTATGCCTTCGAAAAGCAGAAGAAGTAACAATGTAGGCCACTCAGGCCCTAAATCACGCACATGAGGAAATAATAGAGCAGCGCCAGGCTGCACAGCAAGAGAAAGAGGCCATCCAAGAGAAGTTTGATAAAGAATGCACAAAGATCCAAAAGCAGAAGGAGCAACTTCTCGCGAAGCAAATCGGGATCGAAGAAGTTGTCAACAGAGAATTTCTCTCTATGATTGGCTTAGAACAGAAGGCAAAATAACCCATAGAATGCCAAGTAATGAATTTTGTTGAAGTCATTCAACAACTGCAAAAAAGAGTAGTATAACTAGAGCTCCAAGATATATTGATTACTCCACAAGAAGAACGCGACCA